>JARQOD010004430.1:0-54965 GCA_033576555.1 Oophaga sylvatica
GTGTAAAAGTTTTTGTCCACCAGTCAACAGTCCATTGTAAAAGAGGTCAGTCAGTCCACATTCTGACATAAATGTTGTGGTCATTCAGTGAATAGTCTTCTGGTATACTGGAAATGTGGTCAGAAATTCCACACCTAGCATAAATGCTGTGGTCAGTCAGTACTTAGACTCATGAAAATTTTATATTCAGGTACTTAAATCTTTACTGCAAATGTGGTCAGGCAGTCCACACCTAGTGTAAATGCTATGGTCAGTGAGTCCATAAACTAGAGTAAAAATTTTTGCAGGCCAGTTCACAGTCCATTGTAGAAGTGGTCAGTCAGTCCACATTCTAGTGTAAATGTTGTGGTCATTCAGTCTAGCCTTCTGGTCTTCTTGAAATGTCAGAAAATCTACACCTAGCATAAATGCTGTGGTCAGTCCTTAGACTAGTGTAAATTTTATAGTCAGCCAGTGCAAACTTTACTGGAAATGTGGTCAAGCAGTCCAAATCTAATGTAAATAACATGGTCAGTAAGTCCTTAAACAAGTGCAAATGCTTTGCATAGTCAGCACAAAGTCTTCTGGAAATGTTGCAGGCAGTTCAAACATAGTGTAAATGCTGTGGTTAGTCAGGCTTCAGACTAATGTAAATGCTTTGATCATTCATCCACAGACTAGTGTAAATCTTTTGGTCCGTCAAGTCCAAGGTCTACGGTTAATGTGTCCTGTCAGTTCACAATGTAGTGTAAATGATGTGGTCCATCAGTCCAGAGTCTATTATAAATTCTTTGGTCAGGCGGTCCACAGTCTAGTATAAATGCTGTGGTCAGTCAGTCCACAGTCTAGTGTAAATCATGTTGTCAGTCATTCCACAGTCTAGAATAAATACTGTGGTCAATCAGTCCACAGTCTAGTTTAAATGCTGTGGTATGTCAGTCCACAGTCTAGTGTAAATCATGTTGTCAGTCGGTCCACAATCTAGTATAAATACTGTGGTCAATCAGTCCACAGTCTAGTTTAAATGCTGTGGTCCGTCAGTCCACAGTCTAGTGTAAATGAAGTGTTCAGTCGATTCACAGTCTATTGTAAATGATTTGGTCAGTCAATCCAATGTCTGGTTTAAATACTGTGGTCAATCAGTCCACAGTCAAGTGTAAATTCTGCGTTCAGTTGGTTCACAGTCTAGTGTAAATGTTGTTGTTAGTCTGTCCAAAGTTTAGAGGAAATGCTGTGGTCAGTCGGTCAATAGTGTAGTGTAAATGTTGTTGTTAGTCAGTCAACATTCTAGTGGAAATTCCGTGGTCATTCGCTCCACAGTCTAGAGTAAGTGATGAGATCAGTATCTTATAATCGAGGCATTGCATGTTATACTGCTGATAAGAAGCCTATTCTATGAGAAATAGGAAAATTTTCTTATTTTAGAAGACAGAGGATAAGGACAAGAAATGTTCCTTACCTTTGTACCTGAGATATAGTAAAGATATACTAGAAGTTGGGTATAGAAGATATTCATGTGAAAAACACAAACAGTATATTCTCATGTACCAGGAAGGTGTTATTACACCTCGTACGGCCTAGAACTTATGCATAAACTGACAATTATCAGTAATTAATATAAATATTAATTACCTGTTATACTTTTCATATTCTTTTCTTAAAATCCACAAGTAAAAATTTAATGTTTCACCATCTCACTGGGCGTCAGTCACCTGTAAATAGTCAAAGGTGTGATAATATGTTCCTGCTACATGCTATACACAAAGAAAAATATAACACACTAGGGCTAAAATTACTTATCTCAGGTATAAGGACTGTGGTAATTTAGTGTGAAAACTGTAGTCAGTCATTCAATAGTTTACTGTATATGTTATGTTCAGTCATTCTACAGTCTTCTGTAAATGTTATAGTTAGACTACAGTTTACATGAAATGTGGTCAGACAGTCCACACCTAGCATAAATGCTGTCATCAGCCAGTCTTTAGACTAGTATAAATGTTATAGCATGGCAGTCAAAACTTTACTGGAAATGTGGTAAGGCAGTCCATACTTAGTTTAAATGCTATGGTCATTCAGTCCATAAACTAGTGTAAAAGTTTTTGTCCAAAAGTCCATAGTCCATTGCAAAAGAGGTCAGTCAGTCCACATTCTGACATAAATGTTGTGGTCATTCAGTCAATAGTCTTCTGGTATACTGGAAATGTGGTCAGAAATTCCACACCTAGCATAAATGCAGTAGTCAGTCCGTACTTAGACTCATGAAAATTTTATGGTCAGGTAGTCAAATCTTTACTGCAAATGTGGTCAGGCAGTCCACACCTAGTGTAAATGCTATGGTCAGTCAGTCCATAAACTAGAGTAAAAGTTTTTGCAGGCCAGTCCACAGTCCATTGTAGAAGTGGTCAGTCAGTCCACATTCTAGTGTAAATGTTGTAGTCATTCAGTCTAGTCTTCTGGTCTTCTTGAAATGTCAGAAAATCCACCCCTAGCATAAATGCTGTGGTCAGTCAGTCCTTAGAATAGTGTAAATTTTATAGTCGGCCAATGGAAACTTTACTGGAAATGTGGTCAAGCAGTCCAAATCCAATGTAAATAACATGGTCAGTAAGTCTTTAAACAAGTGCAAATGCTTTGCACAGTCAGCACAAAGTCTTCTGGAAATGTTGCAGGCAGTTCAAACATAGTGTAAATGCTGTGGTTAGTCAGGCTTCAGACTAACATAAATACTTTGCTCATTCATCCACAGACTAGTGTAAATGTTTTGGTCCATCAAGTCCAAGGTCTACTGTAAATGTGTCCAGTCAGTCCACAGTGTAGTGTAAATGATGTGGTCCATCAGTCCAAAGTCTATTATAAATTCTTTGGTCAGGTGGTCCACAGTCTAGTATAAATGCTGTGGTCAGTCAGTCCACAGTCTAGTGTAAATCATGTTGTCAGTCGTTCCACAGTCTAGTATAAATACTGTGGTCAATCAGTCCACAGTCTAGTTTAAATGCTGTGGTCCGTCAGTCCACAGTCTAGTGTAAATGAAGTGTTCAGTCAGTTCACAGTCTATTGTAAATGCTTTGGTCAGTCAATCCAATGTCTAGTGTAAATACTGTGGTCAATCAGTCCACAGTCTAGTGTAAATTCTGTGTTCAATTGGTTCACAGTCTATTGTAAATGTTCTTGTTAGTCTGTCCACAGTCTAGAGGAAATGCTGTGGTCAGTCGATCAATAGTCTAGTGTAAATGTTGTTGTTAGTCAGTCCACAGTCTAGTGGAAATTCAGTGGTCAGTCGCTCCACAGTCTAGAGTAAATGATGAGATCAGTATCTTATAATCGAGGCATTGCATGTTATACTGCTGATAAGAAGCCTATTCTATGACAAATAGGAACATTTTCTTATTTTAGAAGACAGAGGATAAGGAGAAGAAATGTTCCTTACCTCTGTACTTGAGATATAGTTAAGTTATACTAGAAGCTGGGTATAGAAGATTTACATGTGAAAAACACAAACAGTATATTCTCATGTGCCAGGAAGGTGTTATTACACCTCGGACGGCCTAGAACTTATGCCTAAACCGACGATTATCAGTAATTAATATAAATATTAATTACCTGTTATACTTTTCATATTCTTTTCTTGAAATCCACAAGTAAAAATTTCATGTTCCACCATCTCACTGGGCGTCAGTTACCTGTAAATAGTCAAAGGTGTGATAATATGTTCCTGCTACATGCTATACACAAAGAAAAATATAACACACTAGGGCTAAAATTACTTATCTCAGGTATAAAGATTGTGGCTAGTTTAGTGTGAAAACTGTAGTCAGTCATTCAATAGTTTACTGTATATGTTAGGTTCAGTCATTCTACAGTCTTCTGTAAATGTTATAGTTAGACTACAGTTTACATGAAATGTGGTCAGACAGTCCACAACTAGCATAAATGCTGTCATCAGCCAGTCTTTAGACTAGTATAAATGTTATAGCATAGCAGTCAAAACTTTACTGGAAATGTGGTAAGGCAGTCCACACCTAGTTTAAATGCTATGGTCATTCAGTCCATAAACTAGTGTAAAAGTTTTTGTCCACTAGTCCACAGTCCATTGTAAAAGAGGTCAGTCAGTCCACATTCTGACATAAATGTTGTGGTCATTCAGTGAATAGTCTTCTGGTATACTGGAAATGTGGTCACAAATTCCACACCTATCATAAATGCAGTAGTCAGTCCGTACTTAGACTCATGAAAATTTTATGGTCAGGTAGTCAAATCTTTACTGCAAATGTGGTCAGGCAGTCCACACCTAGTGTAAATGCGATGGTCAGTCAGTCCATAAACTAGAGTAAAAGTTTTTGCAGGCCAGTCCACAGTCCATTGTAGAAGTAGTCAGTCAGTCCACATTCTAGTGTAAATGTTGTGGTCATTCAGTCTAGTCTTCTGGTCTTCTTGAAATGTCAGAAAATCCACCCCTAGCATAAATGCTGTGGTCAGTCAGTCCTTAGAATAGTGTAAATTTTATAGTCGGCCAGTGCAAACTTTACTGGAAATGTGATCAAGCAGTCCAAATCTAATGTAAATAATATGGTCAGTAAGTCTTTAAACAAGTGCAAATGCTTTGCACAGTCAGCTAAAAGACTTCTGGAAATGTTGCAGGCAGTTCAAACATAGTGTAAATGCTGTGTTTAGTCAGGCTTCAGACTAATGTGAATGCTTTGATCATTCATCCACAGATTAGTGTAAATGTTTTGGTCCGTCAAGTCCAAGGTCTACTGTTAATGTGTCCAGTCAGTCCACAATGTAGTGTAAATGATGTGGTCCATCAGTCCAGATTCTATTATGAATTCTTTGGTCAGGCGGTCCACAGTCTAGTATAAATGCTGTGGTCAGTCAGTCCACAGTCTAGTGTAAATTATGTTGTCAGTCGGTCCACAGTCTAGTAAAAATACTGTGGTCAATCAGTCCACAGTCTAGTTTAAATGCTGTAGTCCGTCAGTCCACAGTCTAGTGTAAATTAAGTATTCAGTCGCTTCACAGTCTATTGTAAATTATTTGGTCAGTCAATCCAATGTCTGATGTAAATACTGTGGTCTATCAGTCCACAGTCAAGTGTAAATTCTGTGTTCAGTTGTTCACAGTCTAGTGTAAATGTTGTTGTTAGTCTGTCCAAAGTCTAGAAGAAATGCTGTGGTCAGTCGGTCAATAGTCTAGTGTAAATGTTGTTGTTAGTCAGTCCACATTCTAGTGGAAATTCCGTGGTCATTCGCTCCACAGTCTACAGTAAATGATGAGATTAGTATCTTATAATCGAGGCATTGCATGTTATACTGCTGATAAAAAGCCTATTCTATGACAAATAGGAACATTTTCTTATTTTAGAAAACAGAGGATAAGGAGAAGAAATGTTCCTTACCTCTGTACCTGAGATATAGTTAAGTAATACTAGGAGTTGGGTATAGAAGATATACATGTGAAAAACACAAACAGTATATTCTCATGTACCAGGAAGGTGTTATTACACCTCGGACGGCCTAGAACTTATGCATAAACCAACAATTATCAGTAATTAATATAAATATTAATTACCTGTTATACTTTTCATATTCTTTTCTTGAAATCCACAAGTAAAAATGTCATGTTCCACCATCTCACTGGGCGTCAGTCACCTGTAAATAGTTAAAGGTGTGATAATATGTTCTTGCTACATGCTATACACAAAGAAAAATATAACACACTATGGCTAAAATTACTTATCTCAGGTATAAGGACTGTGGGTAGTTTAGTGTGAAAACTGTAGTGAGTCATTCAATAGTTTACTGTATATGTTATGTTCAGTCATTCTACAGTCTTCTGTAAATATTATAGTTAGACTACAGTTTACATGAAATGTGGTCAGACAGTCGACACCTAGCATAAATGCTGTCATCAGCCAGTCTTTAGACTAGTATAAATGTTATAGCATGGCAGTCAAAACTTTACTGGAAATGTGGTAAGGCAGTCCACACCTAGTTTAAATGCTATGGTCATTCAGTCCATAAACTAGTGTAAAAGTTTTTGTCCACCAGTCCACAGTCCATTGTAAAAGAGGTCAGTCAGTCCACATTCTGACATAAATGTTGTGGTCATTCAGTGAATAGTCTTCTGGTATACTGGAAATGTGGTCAGAAATTACACACCTAGCATAAATGCTGTGGTCAGTCAGTACTTAGACTCATGAAAATTTTATATTCAGGTAGTTAAATCTTTACTGCAAATGTGGTCAGGCAGTCCACACCTAGTGTAAATGCGATGGTCAGTCAGTCCATAAACTAGAGTAAAAGTTTTTGCAGGCCAGTCCACAGTCCATTGTAGAAGTGGTCAGTCAGTCCTCATTCTAGTGCAAATGTTGTGGTCATTCAGTCTAGCCTTCTGGTCTTCTTGAAATGTCAGAAAATCCACACCTAGCATAAATGCTGTGGTCAGTAGAGTTGAGCGATACTTTCCGATATCCAAAAGTATCGGAATCGGAATGGTATCGCCGATAACATTAAAATATCGGCGATACCCGATACCGATACCGGAAGTCCCATGTAAGTCTATGGGAACAAAATATCGAAATTAAAAAAACCCCATTCTTGCCTTGTTGGTTAATTGTACATGAAGGAAAACAAGAAAGAGTAATGTAGAATGTATTGGGGAAGGTTGAGGAGACATTAAAGGCATAGATGTTTAACCCAATCAAATGGAATAGCATAAATATTTTTTTTTTTAAAGATGTTCGGATTGACGAACAAATTGACAATGTTGTTAACGTTTTTTCTATTTTGGCAAATATGTATATTACACAACTTCCATGCTCTTCATCTTCACCTTTTTAACTTTTCACACACTTTCTCCTTCATAATCTTCTGCAGCATCATCTTTTTCATCAAATTATTCTTCATCTTCACCTTCTTTATCTTCTTCTTAAACTTCTTGCTATTCATCTTTGTTAACATTACTCATATTCTTCTTATTAAACTATTATTCTTATTCATATTCTGCTTCATCTTCTTCATCATATTCTTATTTGTGACAGAGAATCCTGTACTTGTAATCTGTCAAAGTATGAATTTTTCATCCTTCCGTTCTTGCTGTCACAAAAGATTTAAATTACAACAGTATTTGTCCGTGTTCAGTTTAGCCTGCAGCAGCAGGCATTTTCCAGGGGCACCACGAGGAGGAACGGACTCACCCCCATACACTGCTTAGTCTTCTTCTGCTTAGAATTTAGAGCATATATTTTGCTCTTTATTTTGGTCTTATACTTCATGTTCTTCTGCTTTTAGATCTTCTGCTTATTGTTCTTGTGTCTCTTGTTCCGTATCTTGTATTTGTAGCACAATCTTGTACCAGCTGATGTTACTGGGACACGGTTACTAAGCAGGAGGTACCTGTGCTCCAAAGCACTACCAAGGACCAGCAGACGTTGCTGGAACTCGGATACCGAGATGGAGGCACCTAGGCCAAAGGCACTGTGGAGAACCAGCTGACGGTACTGGAACCCGGAGGGGCAGCAGAAGGAAAAGAGCCAATGGCACAACCGAGGACCAGCTGACGTTACTGGGACACGGTTACTAAGCAGGAGGTACCTGTGCTCCAAAGCACTACCAAGGACCAGCAGACGTTGCTGGAACTCGGATACCGAGATGGAGGCACCTAGGCCAAAGGCACTGCGGAGAACCAGCTGACGGTACTGGAACCCGGAGGGGCAGCAGAAGGAAAAGAGCCAATGGCACAACCGAGGACCAGCTGACGTTACTGAACCCCAGTAACACAGGAGCAAGTGTTGACTGTGCTAACAGCACTTCCGAGCAACAACTGGCGGTGTTGGAGCCAGGGTCAAGGAGGATGTTTAAATACTAGATCAAGTAATTTCCTTGTTACCTGTCAATTTTAAATGTCTATACTTCAAACAAGAGAAAGATAACCTTTACTACCATAAGATGATGATTTCATTTAAACTAATATCTAGATAAATAAAGAATTGACAAACATAAACACATACATTAACATGTTGAACAGCAATGCAAACCACAAAATAAATTAGTTAAGGAATCTGCTATACGGTTGTACATAAAAGCATACAAGTACATATCTGAATCCATTAATGATGGATAAGTAACAGTATGTACACCATTTTTATTGTATAGACAATGAATGTCTGACTTCAAAACATCATCAGCATTACAAGTTATCTGTGATATTACTAAAATGTTCCATTTGCTGAATAATGTCACTAAATATTTTATACAAAATTATACAATTTCCATCATGTAATACTCATAATATGTGGCAATAATCATTTTTATTAACAAACATAACCTTTAAAAAGTGCATAGTGCATAGTGAAAATTGCTATTTATGGCTGACTGTCGACTTGGAAGCATGACAACAGATAGATAAGGTATATATAGATGAGACTGCATAGCCACAGATGGTGAATGGCGATGTAATACTGTACCTCAATAAAGTGTGCGTCACTACTACATAATTTTTTTTATATAGCTTTATAAACAGGGTACATGGATGTATGCTTGTGCCTTTGTTTTGACGCACAGACTGCCTTCCTGCTGAGACGCATTGGGTAGTGAACAGTTGTGTGCAGTGTTCACTGCAGTCTCTGCGGAATAACCACACTTAGACCTTATAACTTTTCAGACTTTCTTTATCAATCTACCAAGATGAAGAAGGCAGGGAGTAAGGCACGTGGTCGTGGAGTTTCTTCAGGGAGAGGACGTGGGGATTCTGTGGCTGCTGCGGCCCCCAGTGACACAGCATCCACCAGTTTTCCCCGTGAGCGTTCCTTTATGCGCACTTTTGTAGGAGCTCGGAGTACCCCCCTGCTGCGGGAAGAACAAATTGAAGCCGTTGTTGTTTGGATGTCAGCCAATGCATCGACTTCAATTGCTTCCACCTCCTCTCAGGACCACAGCACTGTTGGGCAACCATCTGTCTCTTCACCGCCTGGCAAATTGCCCAGGCAGTCAGAGAGTTCTGTACAGGAGCCAGCTGAGTGTCTGCTTCTGTTCTCAGAATCTATTGGCTTGCAAACAGGGGCCCAGCCAAGCAGCATTCTGTAATGTGAAGAGGGAGTATGCAGTGATGCGCAACAGCTGTGTCTCTCTGAATCTGAAGAGGCGGGTGAGACAGTGCCGATGGTCAGCACACCGCAGAACGCATCTGATGATGATGAGACCCAGGTGCCAGTTTCTGTTGAGCATGGTGCTGGCCAGACCACCCAACAGCAGGTGTTGGAAGAGGGTAGTGGAGATGATGAGGTCCAAGACCCAACATGGCATGAGGAACAGGAAGGTGGTGGGAGCAGCTCAGAGGAATAATAATAATATTTATTTATATAGCGCCATCATATTCCGCAGCGCTTTACAGTTTAGCAGTTTCAGAACACAAGTCATAAGTAACAACGTTAACAATACAATAATTTAAGCTAAATAAGTCGCCCCTGCTCGTGACAGCTTACAATGTACAATGAGATGGGGGAGATACAAAGTATAGGTGTTTATATACAATGGTGCATTTACAATGATGTTCCAGCCATCTTAAGGGACTGAGGGATGGAGATAGTGAATGGGCTAGAGACACACACACACTTACACAGAATACATAGAATGACTTTGATTAGTGAATGTGATAGGCCGCTCTGAACAAATGTGTTTTGAGGGAGCGCCTGAAACCATGCAAATTGTGGATAGTCCTAATTTCTTGGGGTACAGCATTCCAGAGGATTGGCGTAGAGCAGGAGAAGTCTTGGAGTCGGGAGTGGGAGGTACGTATTAGTGCAGAGGTTAGTCGAAAGTCGTTTGCAGAGCGCAGCAGTCGGTTAGGCCGATAGATAGAAATGAGGGAGGAGATGTAGGAGGGGTGCTGCACTGTGGATAGCTTTGTGGCTGAGAACCAGTACTTTGGTTGAAAGCTGGGAGAGGCCTAGAGAAATGGTTAGTGATAGAAGGAAGATAGAGGAAGACATTGCCCCAACGGTACAAACAGGAGGGAGAGTTAGGCTGCAGACTCAGTTGCCTGTAGCCTCCAGTTTGGCACCTGTTCGGAGCAGTTGTCTTCCAAAAGTCAAAACGTGCGCTCCCAGGACTTGCACTGCGTGGTCCTTTTTTCACACACTTGCACATGATATTTGCTATGTGAAATGCAAGCTGTGTAATCAAAAATTAAAAATAGCTAAAAGTGTCAGTCACCTCAATACCACAAATATGTGGAAACATGTGCGGACAAAGCACGTAGTTGAGTTACAAAGACACACTGGAGATGTAGGCCAACCTACAGCAGCACCTACATCTTCAGGTTGTGTTGAAGCCTCTTCATCGAGCTCACACACAGCTGGTTCTGCTTCCTCACAGGATCGCCATGGAAGAACCTCGGCCACTGTTGTCCAGAGACAAACTGTTATTCCACACACAGCAGCAAGTTCCCTGTCATCCTCACACTCCCAGGCCACAAAACAGCCATCGGTAGCACAGGCATGGGATAAAAGACGGCCATACTCCGCAAACCATGCACGAGCACAGGCTCTGAATGCTGGCATTGCAAAACTCCTGTCCCTTGAAATGCTGTGATTCAGGCTGGTGGAGACAGACAGTTTCCGTAACTGAATATCATTGTCAGTCCACAATACAATGTGCCAAGCCGATTTCATTTCAGCAGGCAAGCCGTCCCTGGTCTGCAAAAGCATGTTGAGGGAAAAATTAAACATGCGCTACTAAAAGCCCTCAGTAGCAAGGTCCACCTGACCACCGATGCGTGGACCAGTACCCATTGTTATGATCTGCTACAACCAGTAAGGAAAGAAGGGAATTCTGTCCCTACAATACAACTAAGCTGAATCCCTACGATGTAACGGGGAACCTGATCCTGCGACCAGACCCGCTAAAGTCCTCATCTAGTGTGAACGAAGACCTATAGTTGCGAGGGAGTAATCCCTACAAGATCTAGGGACTGGAGAAAAGGTGGACACCTCCTAACATAAATTGTAGCATGGATAATTAAACAGAAAAATAAATACTTTGTGATCCTAACATCAAGCAAAACTGACAGATTAAGGCACCTAAGCACCCGGCTAGCTTAACAGTAGATAATACAATGAAGTCAAGCAAAGCCAGAAGGGCGGAGCCAGACTAAATAGGGAAAAAAGGTCATGTGACCAGCAAACTGAAACAAAACCTAACAAGAGGGTTCTAACACCCATGGCCAGGGACAATACCTTTCCCTCACTGCCCATTGGGTCAATGTTGTGCAGCCGGGTACTGATCTTGCGAGTGGCGCTGTACGTGTTCTGCCAACTCCAAGGATTGCAGGAATCAAGTCTGTACACATTGATTCCTCCTCCTACTCCAGTTCCTCAGAATCATCGCTGCAGGAGCCGTCACGGTCTACCTCCACATGGACCCGTGAACGTTTACCTGTTGCGACCGATATGAGCACAGCCGTGTCCAAATGTCAACAGGCCGTCCTGAAATTAATTTCCATGGGGAATCTTAGCCACACAGCGCAGGAGCTCTGTAATGCCATAAAGCAGGAGAGCGACATGTGGTTTTTGGAAGAGAATCTACAGGCAGGCTTGGTAGTGTGTGACAATGGCCGAAATCTGGTGTCAGCTCTGGGCCTTGGCAACCTCACTCACATACCATGTCTGTCATATGTGCTCAACTTGGTCGTGCAGAGTTTTTTGAGGGACTATCCGGATCTTGATGCACTGCTGCACAAGGTCCGCCTAGAGTGCGCTCACTTGCGACGTTCCAGCATGGCCAGATCGCTGATTGCAGCTCTGCAACGCAGATTTCACCTTCATGAACATCGCATCATATGTGACGTACCCACCAGGTGGAATTCCTCGTTACATATGTTGGAGCGGTTGTGTGAGCAGCAGCCAACAGTAATGGAGTAACAGCTGCATCAGGCGCAGTCAACTCGCAATTTGCGCCGTTCACACTTCACCACTACTGAGTGGGCCTCTATAATAAGAATAATAATATTATTTATTTATATAGCGCCATAATATTCCGCAGTGCTTTACAGTTTAACAGTTTCAAAACACAAGTCATAAGTAACAACGTTAACAATACAATAATTAAAGTAAAATCAGCCGCCCCTGCTGGTGAAAGCTTACAATCTACAATGAGGTGGGGGAGATACAAAGTACAGGTGTTTATATACAATGGTGTTTTTACAATGATGGTCCAGCCATTTTAAGGGAGTGAGGGATGCATGGAGATAGTGAATGGGCTACACACACAGAATTACACATAGAATGACTTTGATTAGTGAATGTGATAGGCCACTGTGAACAAATGTGTTTTGAGGGAGCGCCTGAAACCATCCAAATTGCGGATAGTCCTAATTTCTTGGGGTAGAGCATTCCAGAGGATTGGCGCAGCGCGGGAGAAGTCTTGGAGTTGGGAGTGGGAGGTACGGATTAGTGCAGAGGTTAGTCGAAGGTCGTTTGCAGAGTGCAGCAGTCGGTTAGGCCGATAAATATAAATAAGGGAGGAGATGTAGGGGGGTGCTGCGCTGTGGAGAGCTTTGTTGGTGAGAACCAGTAATTAGAATTGGATCCTATAATGAATGGGCAGCCACTGCCAGTGTAATGAGTGGCGAATAACTCTATGAAGGATATCTGCCACGTTTTGCGTGCGTTTGATGAGTCAACGCGGATGGCGAGTGCAGATGATGCACTAGTCAGCCTGACTGTCCCCCTTATCTGCCTGCTTCAAAAAACACTGCAAGCACTAAGGCATGAGGTTTTGGAAGAGGTGGAGGATGAGGAGTCACAAATTCCATCACCTTCTGGACAGTCAGCGCAATGTGGTTCCTCACAAAGGGCTGGAGGACTTTCAAAGTACCATGCTGTATCAACAATTGAACCTCCAGAGTCGCTGTCTATATTTTCATAACCATTACAAACTTTTAATGTATTTACAAAGCACATAATGTACATTTTTTGTCTATCCTTTTGTAATGCTATTGTGTTTCCATAAACTGATGTTACAGAATTATGATACAAAGTTTTTAAATTTTGAGTTTTAAATTTTGTAAATTTATATGTATTTGAAGGACTTTGTGAGGAGGATGAGGAGGAGTCAATGGAGGAGGAAGACATCGCTCCAGAGGGAGGTAGACAATGCTCTAGTCAGTATGTAGACCAAGGGTGGGGTGATGCACAGCAGGCAGAGATGACGCCTCTTGCAGGGAACAACGTTTCTTGGCCAGTTGGGAGTCTGCAGCACATGGTTGATTTCATGCTGCAGTGGCTGAGAAACGACCGCCGCATCGAACACATTCACACCACGTCTGATTATTGGGTGTACACCCTCCTAGACCCTCGCTACCGGGACAACTTACAAAGCCTCATCACACCGTTGAACCGGGAGCGTAAAATGCGGAAGTACCAAGACACACTGGTGCAATCCATAATGTTCTCCATTCCAGCCGAGAGCACTGCTGCTGCTACTGCTTTACAAAGCAGCTCTGTGCGTCGAGGCAGTGGAGACAGCTCTGCAACAAGAGGGAGCACAAGCAGCGCCTCTGCACAGGGCAAGAACAGTATGTTCCAAATGTGTCGAAGTTTTGTGGCAGCGCCACCCAAAGTCTACACCATCCGAGACGGCTCCAGTCAGCAGGAGGCAACATTTCCGTAAGATGGTGACACACTACATGTCTTGCCCTCTCAGTGTACTCCCAGATGGCTCTTCCCCATTCAAGTTTTGTGTCTCTAAGCTGGATACATGGCCAGAGCTTAGCCAGTATGCATTGGAGGTGCTGGCTTGCCCTGCTGCCAGTGTATTATCGGAGCGCGTCTTTACTGCTGCAGGTGGTGTACTAACAGACCGTTGCATGCGACTATCCTCCGATAATGTAGAACGGCTTACTTTTCTGAAAATGAACTAGGCATGGATCTCGCCTGAATTTGCCTGTCCGGTTTCAGATTAACTAACTGGTTGGCAACGTTTTCCATGTCTCCTGTTATGTTCATCTTTCTACCACCTGAGCTATACTCCCTGGGCTACAACACTGCCAGTTGCTGCTCAGAAGTGTCGTGTCCACAGACCAATACACAAGCTATAGTGATAGTGGGGTTCAGTAACGCCTGCTGTTCCCCTGCTGCGTGTCTGACAAAAATTAATGCTGCTAACTCCAAATTAAAGTTCAAATTAAAGTTCAAACATCTCATACTAGGCCTCAGGCTACACCCTCCTTGACCCTGGGCTCAGAAGTGTTGGATGCACAGATCAAAACAATCGATGATGTGTTTGTGGGGTTCAGTAACGCCTGCTGTTCCCCTGCTGTGTGTCCGGCAAAAATTACTGCTACCTAGCTACACATGTTGGAAAAAACATGACATGTTAAAGTGGCTAGTGCTACACATAGATATCAGGCTACACCCTTATTTCTAAGCTGTAAACAAGTGAAACGTCAAATTTAAAACCATTCAATGATTAGTGTTGGTAACAAATCTGTAACTAAATAATTGTGACATATTATGGCAGATATCCACATGTCTAACACAAATGCTAACACAAAAGCATACTTATGCTATAGGGTACTGATGGTGAACCTTCTCACTCCATAACTTTGACAAATCCAACTCACATCATGCCTCAAATGCTGCAATGTTGGAAGTGCATAATGTGGGTTGAACTTTGACAACAGCTGCAGTGCGAAGGTTATCCTTCTGTGTTCTTGGCTTTTAAATAAAAGCATACAAGTAAATATAATAATACATTGTTGATTAAGGGACATGATGTACACCTGTAATATTGTGCAAACAATGGATGTAGGACTATTCCTCTTCAACATTACTTATATTTGTGTCATTTGAAAAAATACATATTTTAGTTAAAAATTAAAAACCCATGTTCAGTAGCTGTGAAAGGCCCGTTTGTGTACTTCTATATTGTTTGCAACCAATGTATTGTATACGGATGGAAGCACGTCACTGTAATAGATTTGAATTATTTTAAATAGAATAAAGCAGCACCAATTTTAGAAAAATGACAAGGATGAGCCAGTGACAGACACTCAGCAGAGTACACGCAGCGGTGGTTGAAGAAGTAAATGGAGCGTGATCTGCATTTAAAAAAAAAAAAAAAAAAAAAAACCTCACAGACTGCAGTGAACACTGAAACACAACTATTCACAATCTGTGAAAGGCTACTCCTTTGTCTACTTCTATAGTGTTTGCAACCAATGTATTGTATACGGATGGAAGCGCGTCACACTAATAGATTAGATTTTAAATGGAATGGAGCAGAACCAATTGGAGATAAATGAAAAGGATGAGCCACTGAGACACGCTCAGCAGAGTACAAGCAGCAGTGCTTGAACAAGTAACTGGAGCGTGATGTGCACTCAAAAAAAAAAAAACACAGACTGCAGTGAACACTGAAACACAACTGTCCACAATCTGGGAAAGGCTACTCCTTTGTCTACTTCTATAGTGTTTGCAACCAATGTATTGTATACGGATGGAAGCGCGTCACACTAATAGATTAGATTTTAAATGGAATGGAGCAGAACCAATTGGAGATAAATGAAAAGGATGAGCCACTGAGACACGCTCAGCAGAGTACAAGCAGCAGTGCTTGAACAAGTAACTGGAGCGTGATGTGTACTCAAAAAAAAAAAAACACAGACTGCAGTGAACACTGAAACACAACTGTCCACAATCTGGGAAAGGCTACTCCTTTGTCTACTTCTATAGTGTTTGCAACCAATGTATTGTATACGGATGGAAGCGCGTCACACTAATAGATTAGATTTTTTTCAAATATAATGGAGAAGCACCAATTGGAGAAAAATGAAAAGGATGAGGCACTGAGACACGCTCAGCAGAGTACAAGCAGCAGTGCTTGAACAAGTAACTGGAGCGTGATATGCACTCAAAAAATAAAAAACACAGACTGAAGTGAACACTGAAACACAACTGTCCACAATCTGTGAAAGGCTACTCCTTTGTCTACTTCTATAGTGTTTGCAACCAATGTATTGTATACGGATGGAAGCGCGTCACACTAATAGATTAGATTTTTTTCAAATATAATGGAGAAGCACCAATTGGAGAAAAATGAAAAGGGTGAGGCACTGAGACACGCTCAGCAGAGTACAAGCAGCAGTGCTTGAACAAGTAACTGGAGCGTGATATGCACTCAAAAAATAAAAAACACAGACTGAAGTGAACACTGAAACACAACTGTCCACAATCTGTGAAAGGCTACTCCTTTGTCTACTTCTATAGTGTTTGCAACCAATGTATTGGATACGGATGGAAGCGCATCACACTATAATTTCTATTGAATGGAGCAGCTAGAATTACACTAAAGAAAAAAAAAAAGAGTCTGTGAGTGACACGTGCAGATGCCTACAGACAGCGTTGGATGCAGAGCAAACTGCAGCGTCACCTGCACTCACACACACCTTGCAGAGCTGTTAAAACAACACTGCAGGCAAAAGGAAGCTTTACACAGCGGTTGGTGATAGCCTGCCTACAGCACAGTACACTAAATCGCAATCTCTAACTGTCCCTCAGAGTCAGCAGAGTAGCGTTCTGTCCCTATCTGAGTTCACAGCACAGTGACGCTAAAATGGCGGCGGCGCCTTTTATAGTGCATTCTGACATCATTTCAGCAGCCAATCACAGCCATGCCATTAGTTAAGATGACCGCAGCATTACAGGATGTGCCCACACTTCGTAGGATTCCTCATTGGCTGACTAAAATCACATTGCCTCGCAAAGAATTATGGGAACTTCCGATTCCGGTATACGATATTGAAAAAGTATCGGAATTAAGTATCGGAATTCCGATAACGCGAATATCGGCCGATACCCGATACTTGCGGTATCGGAATGCTCAACACTAGTGGTCAGTCCTTAGACTAGTGTAAATTTCATAGTCGGCCAGTGCAAACTTTACTGGAAATGTGGTCAAGCAGTCCAAATCTAATGTAAATAACATGGTCAGTAAGTCCTTAAACAAGTGCAAATGCTTTGCATAGTCAGCACAAAGTCTTCTGGAAATGTTGCAGGCAGTTCAAACATAGTGTAAATACTGTGGTTAGTCAGACTTCAGACTAATGTAAATGCTTTGATCATTCATCCACAAACTAGTGTAAATCTTTTGGTCCGTCAAGTCCAAGGTCTACGGTTAATGTGTCCTGTCAGTTCACAATGTAGTGTAAATGATGTGGTCCATCAGTCCAGAGTCTATTATAAATTCTTTGGTCAGGCGGTCCACAGTCTAGTATAAATGCTGTGGTCAGTCAGTCCACAGTCTAGTGTAAATCATGTTGTCAGTCATTCCACAGTCTAGAATAAATACTGTGGTCAATCAGTCCACAGTCTAGTTTAAATGCTGTGGTATGTCAGTCCACAGTCTAGTGTAAATCATGTTGTCAGTCGGTCCACAATCTAGTATAAATACTGTGGTCAATCAGTCCACAGTCTAGTTTAAATGCTGTGGTCCGTCAGTCCACAGTCTAGTGTAAATGAAGTGTTCAGTCGGTTCACAGTCTATTGTAAATGATTTGGTCAGTCAATCCAATGTCTGGTTTAAATACTGTGGTCAATCAGTCCACAGTCAAGTGTAAATTCTGCGTTCAGTTGGTTCACAGTCTAGTGTAAATGTTGTTGTTAGTCTGTCCAAAGTTTAGAGGAAATGCTGTGGTCAGTCGGTCAATAGTGTAGTGTAAATGTTGTTGTTAGTCAGTCCACATTCTAGTGGAAATTCCGTGGTCATTCGCTCCACAGTCTAGAGTAAATGATGAGATCAGTATCTTATAATCGAGGCATTGCATGTTATACTGCTGATAAGAAGCCTATTCTATGACAAATAGGAAAATGTTCTTATTTTAGAAGACAGAGGATAAGGACAAGAAATGTTCCTTACCTTTGTACCTGAGATATAGTAAAGTTATACTAGAAGTTGGGTATAGAAGATAATCATGTGAAAAACACAAACAGTATATTCTCATGTACCAGGAAGGTGTTATTACACCTCGTACGGCCTAGAACTTATGCATAAACCGACAATTATCAGTAATTAATATAAATATTACTTACCTGTTATACTTTTCATATTCTTTTCTTAAAAATCCACAAGTAAAAATTTCATGTTCCACCATCTCACTGGGCGTCAGTCACCTGTAAATAGTCAAAGGTGTGATAATATGTTCCTGCTACATGCTATACACAAAGAAAAATATAACACACTAGGGCTAAAATTACTTATCTCAGGTATAAGGACTGTGGGTAATTTAGTGTGAAAACTGTAGTCAGTCATTCAATAGTTTACTGTATATGTTATGTTCAGTCATTCTACAGTCTTCTGTAAATGTTATAGTTAGACTACAGTTTACATGAAATGTGGTCAGACAGTCCACACCTAGCATAAATGCTGTCATCAGCCAGTCTTTAGACTAGTATAAATGTTATAGCTTGGCAGTCAAAACTTTTCTGTAAATGTGGTAAGGCAGTCCACACTTAGTTTAAATGCTATGGTCATTCAGTCCATGAACTAGTGTACAAGTTTTTGTCCACCAGTCCACAGTCCATTGCAAAAGAGGTCAGTCAGTCCACATTCTGACATAAATGTTGTGGTCATTCAGTCAATAGTCTTCTGGTATACTGGAAATGTGGTCAGAAATTCCACACCTAGCATAAATGCAGTAGTCAGTCCGTACTTAGACTCATGAAAATTTTATGGTCAGGTAGTCAAATCTTTACTGCAAATGTGGTCAGGCAGTCCACACCTAGTGTAAATGCTATGGTCAGTCAGTCCATAAACTAGAGTAAAAGTTTTTGCAGGCCAGTCCACAATCCATTGTAGAAGTGGTCAGTCAGTCCACATTCTAGTGTAAATGTTGTATGGTCAGGTAGTCAAATCTTTACTGCAAATGTGGGCAGGCAGTCCACACCTAGTGTAAATGCTATGGTCAGTCAGTCCATAAAATAGAGTAAAAGTTTTTGCAGGCCAGTCCACAGTCCATTGTAGAAGTGGTCAGTCAGTCCACATTCTAGTGTAAATGTTGTGGTCATTCAGTCTAGTCTTCTGGTCTTCTTGAAATGTCAGAAAATCCACCCCTAGCATAAATGCTGTGGTCAGTCAGTCCTTAGAATAGTGTAAATTTTATAGTCGGCCAGTGCAAACTTTACTGGAAATGTGGTCAAGCAGTCCAAATCCAATGTAAATAACATGGTCAGTAAGTCCTTAAAGAAGTGCAAATGCTTTGCAAAGTCAGCACAATGTCTTCTGGAAATGTTGCAGGCAGTTCAAACATAGTGTAAATGCTGTGGTTAGTCAGGCTTCAGACTAATATAAATGCTTTGATCATTCATCCACAGACTACTGTAAATGTTTTGGTTCATCGAGTCCAAGGTCTACTGTAAATGTGTCCAGTCAGTCCACAGTGTAGTGTAAATGATGTGGTCCATCAGTCCAGAGTCTATTATAAATTCTTTGGTCAGGTGGTCCACAGTCTAGTATAATTGCTGTGGTCAGTCAGTCCACAGTCTAGTGTAAATCATGTTGTGAGTCGGTCCACAGTCTAGTATAAATACTGTGGTCAATCAGTCCACAGTCTAGTTTAAATGCTGTGGTCCGTCAGTCCACAGTCTAGTGTAAATGAAGTGTTCAGTCAGTTCACAGTCTATTGTAAATGCTTTGGTCAGTCAATCCAATGTCTAGTGTAAATACTGTGGTCAATCAGTCCACAGTCTAGTGTAAATTCTGTGCTCTGTTGGTTCACAGTCTAGTATAAATGTTGTTGTTAGTTTGTCCACAGTCTAGAGGAAATGCTGTGGTCAGTCGATCAATAGTCTAGTGTAAATGTTGTTGTTAGTCAGTCCACAGTCTAGTGGAAATTCAGTGGTCAGTCGCTCCACAGTCTAGAGTAAATGATGAGATCAGTATCTTATAATCGAGGCATTGCATGTTATACTGCTGATAAGAAGCCTATTCTATGACAAATAGGAACATTTTCTTATTTTAGAAGACAGAGGATAAGGAGAAGAAATGTTCCTTACCTCTGTACCTGAGATATACAGGTCCTTCTCAAAAAATTAGCATATAGTGCTAAATTTCATTATTTTCCATAATGTAATGATTACAATTAAACTTTCATATATTTTAGATTCATTACACACCAACTGAAATTTGTCAGGTCTTTTATTGTTTTAATACTGATGATTTTGGCATACAACTCCTGATAACCCAAAAAACCTGTCTCAAAAAATTAACATATTTCAACCGTCCAATAAAATAAAAGTGTTTTTTCAAAACAAACAAAAAAACCATCAAATAATAATGTTCAGTTATGCACTCAATACTTGGTCGGGAATCCTTTGGCAGAAATGACTGCTTCAATGCGGCGTGGCATGGAGGCAATCAGCCTGTGACACTGCTGAGGTGTTATGGAGGCCCAGGATGCTTTGATAGCGGCCTTAAGCTCATCCAGAGTGTTGGGTCTTGCGTCTCCCAACTTTCTCTTCACAATATCCCACAGATTCTCTATGGGGTTCAGGTCAGGAGAGTTGGCAGGCCAATTGAGCACAGTAATACCATGGTCAGTAAACCATTTACCAGTGGTTTTGGCACTGTGAGCAGGTGCCAGGTCGTGCTGAAAAATGAAATCTTCATCTCCATAAAGCATTTCAGCCGATGGAAGCATGAAGTGCTCCAAAATCTCCTGATAGCTAGCTGCATTGACCCTGCCCTTGATGAAACACAGTGGACCAACACCAGCAGCTGACATGGCACCCCACACCATCACTGACTGTGGGTACTTGACACTGGACTTCAGGCATTTTAGCATTTCCTTCTCCCCAGTCTTCCTCCAGACTCTGGCACCTTGATTTCCGAATGACATGCAAAATTTGCTTTCATCAGAAAAAAGTACTTGGGACCACTTAGCAACAGTCCAGTGCTGCTTCTCTGTAGCCCAGGTCAGGCGCTTCTGCCGCTGTTTATGGTTCAAAAGTGGCTTTACCTGGGGAATGCGGCACCTGTAGCCTATTTCCTGCACACGCCTGTGTACAGTGGCTCTGGATGTTTCTACACCAGACTCAGTCCACTGCTTCCTCAGGTCCCCCAAGGTCTGGAATCGGTCCTTCTCCACAATCTTCCTCAGGGTCCGGTCACCTCTTCTCGTTGTACAGCGTTTTCATTGACTTCCCATTGAGGTGCCTTGATACAGCACTCTGGGAACAGCCTATTTGTTGAGAAATTTCTTTCTGGGTCTTACCCTCTTGCTTGAGGGTGTCAATGATGGCCTTCTTGACATCAGTCAGGTCGCTAGTCTTACCCATGATGGGGGTTTTGAGTAATGAAGCAGGCAGGGAGTTTTTAAAAGCCTCAGGAATCTTTTGCATGTGTTTAGAGTTAATTAGTTGATTCAGAAGATTAGGGTAATAGGTCGTTTAGAGAACCTTTTCTTGATATGCTAATTTTTTGAGACAGGTTTTTTGGGTTATCAGGAGTTGTATGCCAAAATCATCAGTATTAAAACAATAAAAGACCTGACAAATTTCAGTTGGTGTGTAATGAATCTAAAATATATGAAAGTTTAATTGTAATCATTACATTATGGTAAATAATGAAATTTAGCACTATATGCTAATTTTTTGAGAAGGACCTGTAGTTAAGTTATACTAGAAGTTGGGTATAGAAGATATACATGTGAAAAACACAAACAGTATATTCTCATATACCAGGAAGGTGTTATTACACCTCGGACGGCCTAGAACTTATGCCTAAACTGACGATTATCAGTAATTAATATAAATATTAATTACCTGTTATACTTTTCATATTCTTTTCTTGAAATCCACAAGTAAAAATTTCATGTTCCACCATCTCCACTGGGCGTCAGTCACCTGTAAATAGTCAAAGGTGTGATAATATGTTCCTGCTACATGCTATACACAAAGAAAAATATAACACACTAGGGCTAAAATTACTTATCTCAGGTATAAGGACTGTGGCTAGTTTAGTGTGAAAACTGTAGTCAGTCATTCAATAGTTTACTGTATATGTTATGTACAGTCACTCTACAGTCTTCTGTAAATGTTATAGTTAGACTACAGTTTACATGAAATGTGGTCAGACAGTCCACACCTAGCATAAATGCTGTCATCAGCCAGTCTTTAGACTAGTATAAATGTTATAGCATGGCAGTCAAAACTTTACTGGAAATGTGGTAAGGCAGTCCACACTTAGATTAAATGCTATGGTCATTCAGTCCATAAACTAGTGTATAAGTTTTTGTCCACCAGTCCACAGTCCATTGTAAAAGAGGTCAGTCAGTCCACATTCTGACATAAATGTTGTGGTCATTCAGTGAATAGTCTTCCGGTATACTGGAAATGTGGTCAGAAATTACACACCTAGCATAAATGCTGTGGTCAGTCAGTACTTAGACTCATGAAAATTTTATATTCAGGTAGTTAAATCTTTACTGCAAATGTGGTCAGGCAGTCCACACCTAGTGTAAATGCTATGGTCAGTGAGTCCATAAACTAGAGTAAAAGTTTTTGCAGGCCAGTCCACAGTCCATTGTAGAAGTGGTCAGTCAGTCCTCATTCTAGTGTAAATGTTGTGGTCATTCAGTCTAGCCTTCTGGTCTTCTTGAAATGTCAGAAAATCCAAACCTAGCATAAATGCTGTGGTCAGTCCTTAGACTAGTGTAAATTTCATAGTCGGCCAGTGCAAACTTTACTGGAAATGTGGTCAAGCAGTCCAAATCTAATGTAAATAACATGGTCAGTAAGTCCTTAAACAAGTGCAAATGCTTTGCACAGTCAGCACAAAGTCTTCTGGAAATGTTGCAGGCAGTTCAAACATAGTGTAAATACTGTGGTTAGTCAGGCTTCAGACTAATGTAAATGCTTTGATCATTCATCCACAACTAGTGTAAATCTTTTGGTCCGTCAAGTACAAGGTCTACGGTTAATGTGTCCTGTCAGTTCACAATGTAGTGTAAATGATGTGGTCCATCAGTCCAGAGTCTATTATAAATTCTTTGGTCAGGCGGTCCACAGTCTAGTTATAAAAGCTGTGGTCAGTCAGTCCACAGTCTAGTGTAAATTTATGTTGTCAGTCATTCCACAGTCTAGAATAAATACTGTGGTCAATCAGTCCACAGTCTAGTTTAAATGCTGTGGTATGTCAGTCCACAGTCTAGTGTAAATCATGTTGTCAGTCGGTCCACAATCTAGTATAAATACTGTGGTCAATCAGTCCACAGTCTAGTTTAAATGCTGTGGTCCGTCAGTCCACAGTCTAGTGTAAATGAAGTGTTCAGTCGGTTCACAGTCTATTGTAAATGATTTGGTCAGTCAATCCAATGTCTGGTTTAAATACTGTGGTCAATCAGTCCACAGTCAAGTGTAAATTCTTCGTTCAGTTGGTTCACAGTCTAGTGTAAATGTTTTTGTTAGTCTGTCCAAAGTTTAGAGGAAATGCTGTGGTCAGTCGGTCAATAGTGTAGTGTAAATGTTGTTGTTAGTCAGTCCACATTCTAGTGGAAATTCCGTGGTCATTCGCTCCACAGTCTACAGTAAATGATGAGATCAGTATCTTATAATCGAGGCATTGCATGTTATACTGCTGATAAGAAGCCTATTCTATGACAAATAGGAAAATGTTCCTATTTTAGAAGACAGAGGATAAGGACAAGAAATGTTCCTTACCTCTGTACCTGAGATATAGTTAAGTTATACTAGAAGTTGGGTATAGAAGATATACATGTGAAAAACACAAACAGTATATTCTCATATACCAGGAAGGTGTTATTACACCTCGGACGGCCTAGAACTTATGCCTAAACCGACGATTATCAGTAATTAATATAAATATTAATTACCTGTTATACTTTTCATATTCTTTTCTTGAAATCCACAAGTAAAAATTTCATGTTCCACCATCTCCACTGGGCGTCAGTCACCTGTAAATAGTCAAAGGTGTGATAATATGTTCCTTCTACATTTCTATACACAAAGAAAAATATAACACACTAGGGCTAAAATTACTTATCTCAGGTATAAGGACTGTGGCTAGTTTAGTGTGAAAACTGTAGTCAGTCATTCAATAGTTTACTGTATATGTTATGTACAGTCACTCTACAGTCTTCTGTAAATGTTATAGTTAGACTACAGTTTACATGAAATGTGGTCAGACAGTCCACACCTAGCATAAATGCTGTCATCAGCCAGTCTTTAGACTAGTATAAATGTTATAGCATGGCAGTCAAAACTTTACTGGAAATGTGGTAAGGCAGTCCACACTTAGATTAAATGCTATGGTCATTCAGTCCATAAACTAGTGTAAAAGTTTTTGTCCACCAGTCCACAGTCCATTGCAAAAGAGGTCAGTCAGTCCACATTCTGACATAAAAGTTGTGGTCATTCAGTCAATAGTCTTCTGTTATACTGGAAATGTGGTCAGAAATTCCACACCTAGCATAAATGCAGTAGTCAGTCTGTACTTAGACTCATGAAAATTTTATGGTCAGGTAGTCAAATCTATACTGCAAATGTGGTCAGGCAGTCCACACCTAGTGTAAATGCTATGGTCAGTCAGTCCATAAACTAGAGTAAAAGTTTTTGCAGGCCAGTTCACAGTCCATTGTAGAAGTGGTCAGTCAGTCCACATTCTAGTGTAAATGTTGTATGGTCAGGTAGTCAAATCTTTACTGCAAATGTGGTCAGGCAGTCCATACCTAGTGTAAATGCTATGGTCAGTCAGTCCATAAACTAGCGTAAAAGTTTTTGTCCACCAGTCCACAGTCCATTGTAAAAGAGGTCAGTTAGTCCACATTCTGACATAAATGTTGTGGTCATTCAGTCAATAGTCTTCTGGTATACTGGAAATGTGTCAGAAATTCCACACCTAGCATAAATGCAGTAGTCAGTCCGTACTTAGACTCATGAAAATTTTATGGTCAGGTAGTCAAATCTTTACTGCAAATGTGGTCAGGCAGTCTACACCTAGTGTAAATGCTATGGTCAGTCAGTCCATAAACTAGAGTAAAAGTTTTTGCAGGCCAGTCCACAGTCCATTGTAGAAGTGGTCAGTCAGTCCACATTCTAGTGTAAATGTTGTGGTCATTCATTCTAGTCTTCTGGTCTTCTTGAAATGTCAGAAAATCCACCCTTAGCATAAATGCTGTGGTCAGTCAGTCCTTAGAATAGTGTAAATTTTATAGTCGGCCAGTGCAAACTTTACTGTAAATGTGGTCAAGCAGTCCAAATCTAATGTAAATAACATGGTCAGTAAGTCCTTAAACAAGTGCAAATGCTTTGCACAGTCAGCACAAAGTCTTCTGGAAATGTTGCAGGCAGTTCAAACATAGTGTAAATGCTGTGGTTAGTCAGGCTTCAGACTAATGTAAATGCTTTGATCATTCATCCACAGACTAGCGTAAATATTTTGGTCCGTCAAGTCCAAGGTCTACTGTAATGTGTCCAGTCAGTCCACAGTGTAGTGTAAATGATGTGGTCCATCAGTCCAGAGTCTATTATAAATTCTTTGGTCAGGTGGTCCACAGTCTAGTATAAATGCTGTGGTCAGTCAGTCCACAGTCTAGTGTAAATCATGTTGTCAGTCGTTCCACAGTCTAGTATAAATACTGTGGTCAATCAGTCCACAGTCTAGTTTAAATGCTGTGGTCAGTCAGTAAACAGTCTAGTGTAAATCATGTTGTGAGTCGGTCCACAGTCTAGTATAAATACTGTGGTCAATCAGTCCACAGTCTAGTTTAAATGATGTGGTCTGTCAGTCCACAGTCTAGTGTAAATGAAGTTGTTCAGTGTTCACAGTCTATTGTAAATGTTTGGTCAGTCAATCCAATGTCTGTGTAAATACTGTGGTCAATCAGTCCACAGTCTAGTGTAAATTCTGTGTTCAGTTGGTTCACAGTCTAGTGTAAATGTTGTTGTTAGTCTGTCCAAAGTCTAGAGGAAATGCTGTGGTCAGTCGGTCAATAGCTAGTGTAAATGTTGTTGTTAGTCAGTCCACATTCTAGTGGAAATTCGTGGTCAGTCGCTCCACAGTCTAGAGTAAATATGAGATCAGTATCTTATAATCGAGGCATTGCATGTTATACTGCTGATAAGAAGCCTATTCTATGACAAATAGAAATTTTCTTATTTTAGAAGACAGAGGATAAGGAAAGAAATGTTCCTTACCTCTGTACCTGAGATATAGTAAGTTATACTAGAAGTTGGGTATAGAAGATATACATGTGAAAAACACAAACAGTATATTCTCATGTACCAGGAAGGTGTTATTACACCTCGGACGGCCTAGAACTTATGCATAAACCGACAATTATCAGTAATTAATATAAATATTAATTACCTGTTATACTTTTCATATTCTTTTCTTGAAATCCACAAAGTAAAATTTCATGTTCCACCATCTCACTGGGCGTCAGTCACCTGTAAATAGTCAAAGGTGTGATAATATGTTCCTGCTTTCATGCTATACACAAAGAAAAATTTAACACACTAGGGCTAAAATTACTTATCTCAGGTATAAGGACTGTGGCTAGTTTAGTGTGAAAACTGTAGTCAGTCATTCAATAGTTTACTGTATATGTTATGTTCAGTCATTCTACAGTCTTCTGTAAATGTTATAGTTAGACTACAGTTTACATGAAATGTGGTCAGACAGTCCACACCTAGCATAAATGCTGTCATCAGCCAGTCTTTAAGACTAGTATAAATGTTATAGCATGGCAGTCAAAACTTTACTGGAAATGTGGTAAGGCAGTCCACACCTAGTTTAAATGCTATGGATCATTCAGTCCATAAACTAGTGTAAAAGTTTTTGTCCACCAGTCCACAGTCCATTGTAAAAGAGGTCAGTCAGTCCACATTCTGACATAAATGTTGTGGTCATTCAGTCAATAGTCTTCTGGTATACTGGAAATGTGGTCAGAAATTCCACACCTAGCATAAATGCTGTGGTCAGTCAGTACTTAGACTCATGAAAATTTTATGGTAGGTAGTCAAATCTTTACTGCAAATGTGTCAGGCAGTCCACACCTAGTGTAAATGCTATGGTCAGTCAGTCCATAAACTAGAGTAAAAGTTTTTGCAGGCCAGTCCACAGTCCATTGTAGAAGTGGTCAGTCAGTCCACATTCTAGTGTAAATGTTGTGGTTATTCAGTCTAGTCTTCTGGTCTTCTTGAAATGTCAGAAAATCCACCCCTAGCATAAATGCTGTGGTCAGTCAGTCCTTAGAATAGTGTAAATTTTATAGTCGGCCAGTGCAAACTTTACTGGAAATGTGGTCAAGCAGTCCAAATCTAATGTAAATAACATGGTCAGTAAGTCCTTAAACAAGTGCAAATGCTTTGCACAGTCAGCACAAAGTCTTCTGGAAATGTTGCAGGCAGTTCAAACATAGTGTAAATGCTGTGGTTAGTCAGGCTTCAGACTAATGTAAATGCTTTGATCATTCATCCACAGACTAGTGTAAATGTTTTGGTCCGTCAAGTCCAAGGTCTACTGTTAATGTGTCCAGTCAGTCCACAATGTTAGTGTAAATGATGTGGTCCATCAGTCCAGAGTCTATTATAAATTCTTTGGTCAGGGGTCCACAGTCTAGTATAAATGCTGTGGTCAGTCAGTCCACAGTCTAGTGTAAATCATGTTGTCAGTCATTCCACAGTCTAGAATAAATACTATGGTCAGTCAGTCCACAGTCTAGTTTAAATGCTGTGGTCAGTCAGTCCACAGTCTAGTGTAAATCGTGTGTCAGTCGGTCCACAGTCTATTAAATACTGTGGTCAGTCATCCACAGTCTAGTTTAAATGCTGTGGTCAGTCGTCACAGTCTAGTGTAAATGAATCTGTGTTCAGTTGGTTCACAGTCTAATGTAAATGTTGTTGTTAGTCTGTCCACAGTCTAGAGAAATGCTGTGGTCAGTCGGTCAATAGTCTAGTGTAAATGTTGTTGTTAGTCAGTCCACAGTCTAGTGGAAATTCAGTGGTCAGTCGCTCCACAGTCTAGAGTAAATGATGAGATCAGTATCTTATAATCGAGGCATTGCATGTTATACTGCTGATAAGAAGCCTATTCTATGACAAATAGGAACATTTTCTTATTTTAGAAGACAGAGGATAAGGAGAAGAAATGTTCCTTTCCTCTGTACCTGAGATATAGTTTAATAATACTAGGAGTTGGGTATAGAAGATATACATGTGAAAAACACAAACAGTATATTCTCATGTACCAGGAAGGTGTTATTACACCTCGGACGGCCTAGAACTTATGCCTAAACCGACAATTATCAGTAATTAATATAAATATTAATTACCTGTTATATTTTTCAGATTCTTTTCTTGAAATCCACAAGTAAAAATTTCATGTTCCACAATCTCACTGGGCGTCAGTCACCTGTAAATAGTCAAACGTGTGATAATGTGTTCCTGCTACATGCTATACACAAGAAAAATTTAACACACTAGGGCTAAAATTACTTATCTCAGGTATAAGGACTGTGGCTAGTTTAGTGTGAAAGTTGTAGTCAGTCATTCAATAGTTTACAGTATATGTTGTGTTCAGTCATTCTACAGTCTTCTGTAAATGTTATAGTTAGACTACAGTTTACATGAAATGTGGTCAGACAGTCCACACCTAGCATAAATGCTGTCATCAGCCAGTCTTTAAACTAGTGTAAATGTTAAAGTATGGCTGTCAAAACTTTACTGGAAATGTGGTAAGGCAGTCTACACCTAGTTTAAATGCTAAACTAGTGTAAATGTTATAGTCAGGCAGTCAAAACTTTACTGGAAATGTGGTCAGGCAGTCCACACCTAGTGTAAATACTATGGTCATTCAGTCCATAAACTAGTGTAAAAGTTTTTGTCCGCCAGTCCACAGTAAATTGTAAAAGTGGTCAGTCCGTCCACATTCGAGTGTAAATGTTGTGGTCATTCAGTCTATAGTCTTCTGGTCTACTAGAAATGTCGGAAATTCCACATCCAGCATAAATTCTGTGGTCAGTCAGTCCTTAGACTAGTGTAAATGTTATAGTCAGTCAGTGCAAATGTTGTCAAGCAGTCAAAATCTAGTGAAAATGACTTGGTCAGTAAATCTTTTAACAGATGCAAATGCTGTGGTCAGTCATCCCAAAGTCTTCTGACAATGTTGCCTGTCAGTTAAAACCTAGTGTAAATGTTGTTGTCTTTTAACAAACTAATGTACATGCTTTCATCAATCATCCACAGATTACAGTAAAAGTTTTGATTTGTCAGTCCAAGATCTACTGTAAATGAGGCCTGTCAGTCCACAGTCTAGTATAAATGCTGTGGTCAGTCAGTCCACAGTCTAGTATAAATACTGTGGTCAGTCAGCCCATACATAAATAGTCTTCTGGTCTAGTGGAAATGTGGTCAGGAGTTTCACACCTAGCATAACTGCTGTGTTCAGTTAATCCTTAGAGTGCTGTAAACACTTGTATCAGTTAGCGCATGGACTATTGTAAAAGTTTTTGCCCTTCAGTGCACTTTCTACAGTAAATGAGTCCAGTCAGTCCACTGTCTAGTGTAAATGTTGTCGTCAGTCGGTCTACAGGCTACTATAAATGGTGCGGTCAATCACTCTACAGTCTAGTGTAAATTCTTTGTTCAGTTGGTTCACAGTCTAGTGTAAATATTGTCTTTAAGTCCACAGACTACAGTAGTGTAAAAGTTGTGGTCTTTCAGCCTACATTCTACTGTAAATGTGGTCAGTCACAAACAAGATATCTCTTGTGTCAGTAAGGTGTTATTACACCTCCACAAATCTAGAATATATGCCTAGACCTCCAATTATTTCTAATTAATTATAAATTTGTTTACTTATCTTGTGATTTTTCTGATTCTCTTCTTGAGGTCGACTAGGAAAATTGTCATTTTCCGCCATCTCAGTCTGCTGTAAAAGTCATTAGTGTGGTAATATTTTTTTGGTATGCAATCAAATGAAAGAAAAAAATCAATAGATGACTAATTTGTTACTCTTGCTACAATACAGTAGCAGATATTTATGTAACATTTTATTTAATTAAATAAAAATATGATCATTGTTCTAATTTTGTATTTTACTGTTATTTGACATTTTTAATACTTTTCTCATAGTTAATCTCCCCACACAACATTTAAGCCCCTACCCTTGTCTATAAATGAGGAGGGAATGAATAAAATGTAAAAGTAAAAAAATAAATAAAAGAAAAAGAGGTGTCATATTATGTTTTCTTTTATCCTTTGCTCTCCAAAAGTTCCATTACATAGTCTAATTTATTTCTGCTTTGATTATTGTTATATACAATTGTTTAGGTAACGCTATCCTTTTAATCAAGTTAATCCAATTACATAATAACGGACCAGATTCAGACATCTATTAATGTGCTTTTACTGATCTTAAAATAAATGTCATTTTATAAACATATTCTGTTAAAGGGAATCTGTCACCCCATTTTTGGCCTATGAGATACGGCCACCGCCATCAGGGGCTTATCTACAGCATTCTGTAATGCTGTAGATAAGCCCCCGATGTCACCTGAAAGAGAAGAAAAACTAGTTATATTATACTCACCCAGGGGCGGTCCGCCATCTGGTCCGGTCCGATGGGCGTCGCGGTCTGGTTCTGTGCCTCCCATCTTCTAGAGAAGCCGGCCTCTTCTTTCCGTCCCATCGCGGCTCCTGCGCAGGCGCACTGATCTGCCCTGGTGAGGGAAGAGCAGAGTACTGCAGTGCACAGGCGCCAGACCTCTCTGACCTTTCCAGGCGCCTGCGCACTGCAGTACTCTGCTCTGCCCTCACCAGGGCAGATCAGTGCGCCTGCGCAGGAGCCGCGACGGGACGGAAAGAAGAGGCCGGCTTCGCTACAAGATGAGAGGCGCAGAACCGGACCGCGACGCCCATCGGATGGCGGACCACCCCTGGGTGAGTATAATATAACTCGTTTTTCTAATCTTTCAGGTTACATCAGGAGCTTATCTACAGCATTCCAGAGAGCTGTAGATAAGCCCCTGATGGTGGTGGCAGTATCTCATAGGCTAAAAATGGGGTGACAGATTCCCTTTAACTTGTTTCCTCAATATTAGAAAAAGTCCTAAAGATCAACTAATGTATAATGGGAGAATCCTATTTGTAATCTTATTTCAATAATGGCAGAAAGCTTGATCCAGTAGACTTTTAATTTTTCATAATACCCCATCATATGATCTGAGCTATAATTTTCCTTTAAGTATTTTAGACAACATAAGTTACTTTTCAAGCCCATAATTATTAGAAAGGAAGGGGAGATATTCAACCTATGAATGAAATTAAATTGTATCTCACCTAGGTGGTTTATATATAAATGTTTCACATCTTTTACACAACTTTCCAATTACTGTACACTTAGATGGAAGCCCACATTTTATTTATGTTTTTTAAAACTGTCCCAGCTTTCTAAAACGAATGTGATACGTCATATCCATGCTGGAATACCATTCCTCATCCATTAGATTGAATTTAAATGTAAATCTGAAAAAGGAGTCAATTTTCCCTGTTTTATAATTTCAATCAAATAGGCAATCCCCTTATTTCTCCAGGTTTTAAATTCTCCCAATTTCATTAACTCCAGTGAAAGGGAATTGTGCCAAATTGGAGTAAAGGGTACCATACCCTTTTCCCTAGTAATTTTTTTTAGCCACATCCAGCATGTACAGTTCACACCAAGGAACATATTGGCTACAATTTCAGCTCATTCATGATGGGAATATTAGATTTCAACATTGATAAAAGATAAGTGTATTTTTCTCAGCATATTAGTCCCAAAAACTCTTTATAACCATCCAAGTTTACAATACTGAAGTTGACATGCCAAGTACCACTTTATATTAGAAGACCTCAACCATCATGAATCTCCACAAAAGTTAGTTACTCCTGCCTGTGCCAAATATGTTTCCTGCTATAACATCATATTATGCCAATGTAAAGTTTTTCCCATTCTGCAATAATTATGCCCACATACAGAGAAAATAATTACTTGATATTAACCACCACTTTTCTCTCATTAATCGTGTTTTTGTTGTGCTAAATATTATAGATGTCATTATCCATATGAAGGCTAATATGTAACAGAGAAATGTCACCCCGCATCTGCTACTAAAACCCCAGTCTAGTATTTAAGGATTACATAAAAGAAATATGACAAATGACCCCCCTTTTCCATCTTACTGTATACAGAAGATCTATAATAGGAAGAATTTACAGAACATGGAAACCTGAACTAAAATCTTTTCTGCTCAATAATTAGGATTTCCTCACCTGTCCTGTGTCATCTAGTCCTCTTTCTCCCCTGCTGTTTGTGTGCACCCCTATGATGACAACGTCCTGACCTGCACCGAGTTCTAACATTATGATGTTAAGCCTTTATGACATCATAAAAGAAGAGAAGCATTGGAACCTGGGGACTATGTTGTCCTGTGTACACACACAACCTGCTGCTCCCTTACCACCAATTTACAAATGCTCTGTACGTCTCTACATTTCGGTTTGAGGTAGAGTAACATGTATTTGATTTAAAAGCACATTTTTATACAATAAAAAAGTATCAATGTTTCAAAATGTTTAAAAAAAAAGCTAAATTTGCTCCTTCCATCGTAAGGTGTGGCAGTATTTTTTGCAGAAATATTGCTCATCAAAGCAAACAATCAGATTGTAGCTTCAATATTACAGACACTGGCAAAATATGTGACTGGTTGTAATGGGGCCTTGTGTAACCACCATAACTCCGGGAAGAGCAGGAGGTGTTAGAGGAGCTAAGGGAACACAGGCACAGTCATCAAGTTATGAGAGTCTTCAACTTTGATATATTCTAAAGTGTGAATTGCTGAAACACACAAAATGAATAAAGCCATGTACCACATGTGTCTTCAACAAATAGACCGCACCGCAGACTCATTCATTCTGTATGGGACTGAATACAGCGATATCTCAGGCAGTTCCATAGCGAATGAATGGAGCAGAGGTTTTTATGCTGCACCTCCAAAATGCTTTTTTGAGATCGGTGAGGGTCCTCGTGGTTGGATCTCCACCAATCAGGAAATTATCACTTATTCTATGCTAGAAAATTAATGATGATATTTGGATGTAATCCGGCCCAAGGCCCTTTTGTATTTGGGGATATAAGCCCTAAATACATTAGTTTAACTTGTTGATCTAGAATTAGCATGTATTCTGATAATTCTAATTATTTATAGTTATTACCTGTCCTGTGTCACCTCTTGCACATCTTCATGCTTCACCAGGATTACACCAATTGCACAAGTGATTGGAAAACAGAGCTGAAAGTTCTAAGTCATTGTGACATCATCTATCTATGACATGATCAGTGATGACAAGCATACGATGCTGGAAAGGACATTGGATGATTACATAAAGTGTCACAATGGTGGAGGATGCACCATTATAAGGGCTGATATTTAAAGAGTTAATAAAAACCCACCTGGTCACCCTCCTATAATAATAACACTATACTACACACAGCTTCTTAGTTGGAAGGCTGTCTGATCATAGGTTTATTGAATGATGATTAATTCAACATGGTGAATATAAGAATTATTAAAAAGAAAAGTATAAACTTCCCTATAGTCAGAGTTCTTGGCAATGATAGCTCCGTCATCAAATGCCAAAATCTGAAAACTCCGGTGTACATTTCTACATATACTGACCAGTGACACAGATAAATGCAAGATAATTTTAAACCACTACCTGATAAAACCACCAACCAGCTTCAATGGTATACAATGGCTCCTGCTTACATAGCCCCAAAACATCACCCATCACCTATCCAACCTTAACTGGTCAACTTAGTAAGTGGAACATTATGTAATGGATACAATACATACAATGCACAATGCAATACATACATACAACATAATGAAGCACCTTCCTGTACCCAAGTTACATTCCTCAAAACCTAGAACAAATTTTCAAATAATAAAAATATATATATTTGTCAAGCAGTTCATAGAGCACAGCAGACACAAATATATAGGTGTGTTCATTTAGAATGACATCACAGGATGTAAAAAATAACAACAATAAAAACCACAAGTGAAAACATGAGAAAAAATACATATAGTGATACAGTATACTGTCAATAATAACAACGAACAAATCTGTATCAGTTTGCAAAATAAACCAAAAGAATTGTTTGTTTAAACATAGGGCCGTGTGCACAGGTGATCATAATTAGTGTTAAGTATATAATATACAGTACACAGGGCCGGCTCCAGGTTTTTATGGGCCCCGGGCGAAAGAGTCTCAGTGGGCCCCTTTAACACAGACCACGATTCATGATGCTCAGATACGGCAGAGAAATATGGGTATAGTACAATGCCAAACACTTCTCTTCTTCCATTACATGAGTGATATCTATTGTAAATTCTACAATAGCTCAGAAACCGCCAAATCCTCACAGCGCACAGTACAGACTGGACAGTACAGTCCTCCATATGATATTATAGGCACCACATAGTCCTCCCTACAGCATTATGGGCCAAATATAATGCTCCATAAAGAATATTGGACCCCATATAAAAATATAATGCTCCATAAAGAATATTGGACCCCATATAATGCTCCATACAGGAAACTGGTCCCCATATAATGCTCCATACAAAATATGGAGCTCTCCTCTGCACTGCACTGCGTTCTGCGCTGTTACGGCTCAGGAAAGGGCGCTGTGGAAAGACTCCCCATCATCATCATCATTGCTTCCCCATTATCATCATCATGTCACGCTGTATAGCAGATATATATATATATGTGATGTCAGTAATCAATATCAAAAGGGCAACATCCTATATAACATGCGCATAGATATATGATAACATAGAATTACCTGACAATGTCCAGTGGGTCAATACGGAATCCGTTATACACTGTCTCCGGCTAGAGGGTGACCGGGGTCTATGCTGACCCTAAACTGGGGTCCTAACTAATCCCTCTACCTGGAGGTACTGTTAAAGGTACAGAGGTCCAGGCCACCAGCGTAAACCCTGTCTCCTAGCAATCCCTGCCAACTGTAATCTAGTCCTAAGAAGGACCCTGATTACCACCAAAGGGAATGAACAGGTAACGGTTAATGAACAGAAAGACATACAAGAAAGACAAGAAATAAAGTAAATAAAGTCTTACATACAACACTCACACACAGTAGGAACACCTAAGGTCTCAGAGATAAACTATAAGCTGTAAGAGTAAAAACAACTAAGGAGCTCTTAGCTTAAGTATTCTCAGAACCGATCCAGTCTGCTAGACTACATGAATGCTTTCACCGGCATCTAACAAGCAGACTGGCAGGTATATGAAGGAATCTAATTAGAACATAATCAAAAGCAGCCGGGCGAGGCTGGACCTAGTCTTAGCAAAGAGCTAGGTAAAATTAACTCCCTCATTACCAAACACAAAGAAACAGCAACTCAGCTGTGAGAAGTCAGAGTGTGTAATCGCGACGATCCTCGTGGCGATACACCCATGACAGTACCCCCCCCTCTACGAGGGGACTCCGGACCCTCAGGGCCAGGTCTGCCCGGGTGAGTTGTGTGAAAGGTCCGAACCAATCGATCTGCGTTAACATCAGAAGCAGGGACCCACGTCCTCTCCTCAGGACCATACCCCCTCCAATGAACCAAGTACTGAAGGGATCGGCGACTGAGACGTGAGTCAATGATTTTCGACCCATGAAATTCCACGTTATCATTGACCACCACTGAAGGAGGAGGTAGAGGTGACGGTATGACTGGTGCCACATACTTTTTAAGTAATGACTTGTGAAACACATTATGAATTTTAAACGTAGGAGGGAGGTCCAGACGAAATGCCACCGGATTAATTATGGAACTGATCCTGTACGGCCCGATGAATCTGGGACCCAACCTCCAGGAGGAAACTTTAAGTTTTATATTCCTGGTAGACAACCAAACCAGATCGTTCACCTTCAGATCTAGACCAAAAACTCTCCCCCTATCAGCCATCCGTTTGTAACGGTTCCCCGTAACCTTCAGTCTTAACCGATCTGGAACTATCAGTCTCCCTGGAAGTCCCACAGGGGCGTCCCCCTGAGCCCCCAATACCTCCCCCTCAAGCTCAGAGCATACAGCTGACACTACAACTCCCTCCTGAGGAATAGGAACCGGATCATCCGTCTTCCCGGCCCCTGGGAAAGTACGAGATAAGGCATCAGGAAGCAACTTTATTGAGCCGTCATATGCGCGATGAGGAGGTAACTCTTTACACCCCTCCTCTGAGAACATCTCCCCAAAGTCCTCCAGAAAAGGAGACAAAGTCCTAGGCACAACCGCACCGATGACCGTGCTCATGCAGTTATTCCTGCAAAATTCACCCCACCGGCTTATCTTTCTGGATTGCCAATCAATCACTGGGTTATGTTTAGCCAACCAAGGAAGTCCCAACACAATAGGAGTAGGTAGACCCTCCAACACATAACAAGACAATTGCTCTTTATGTATTGCCCCTACTCGAAGATCTATGTTATGAACAGCTTGTACCAAGCTACCTTGACCGAGAGGTCTAGAATCAATAGAGACTATAGGGACCGGTTTGGCCAATACACTCAGTTGCATACCATGCACCTGGGCAAACCGAGCGTCCACCAGATTAGCCCCGGACCCACTATCAAGAAAAACAGAAATCCTCTCAGTTCTAGTACCAATCACCACCTCCGCAGGCACGAGAAACTGAGAGGGATTTGGGGACGAAATACACACTCCCAGGTTAACTCCTTTGCTCAAAGAGGCCCGGGATGGACACCCCCCAACAAAATGTCCCTCTCTCCCGCAAAAGAAACACCTTCTAGTCTTGCGGCGCACCGCCGATTCCCTCCTACAAAAAGATGTCCCTCCCAACTGCATGGGTTCCTCAGAACAGACCAGGGGAACCTCAGTATAAGGGACTTTAGTAGTAGGTGGAGTCATCACGGGAGGCGGAGTTACCTCGCGTCTTTCCCGAATTCGTCTATCAATGCGAATAGTGAGGGCCATAGCAGCCTCCAGTGATGGAGGAGAATCATACTGAGCCCACACATCTTTTAATTTGTCAGACAACCCTTGACAAAACTGGCTCCTAAGAGCTGGGTCATTCCACTGAGTATCTGTTGCCCATCTACGGAACTCAGAAGAATATTCCTCCGCTGGACGATTTCCTTGCCGTATTTTACGTAACTTTGTTTCAGCAAGGGAAACTCGATCCGGATCATCATATACCAGACCCAGGGCAGTAAAAAATCGATCCACTGACTGGAGATCTGGGGAGCCTGGAGGAATAGAGAACGCCCAAGATTGAGGGTCCCCTTGTAAGAGCGAGATAACAATTCCCACCCTCTGCTCTTCACTCCCAGATGACCGAGGCCGCAGCCGAAAGTACAATTTACATGCCTCCCGGAAAGTAAAAAATTTGTCCCGCCCACCAGTGAACCTGTCCGGGAGAGCAACCTTAGGTTCAGATCTGGTTTGCTCCGGGGGGGACAAAACCTTGGACTTAATGTCTGCAAACTCCATGGACAACCCCTGCAACTGCCGGGCCAGCTGGGCTACTGGATCCATGACAGCTGGGGAGAATCTTTAGTATGGGCCGGTGAAAATGTCACGCTGTATAGCAGATATATATATATGTGATGTCAGTAATCTATATCAAAAGGGCAACATCCTATATAACATGTGCATAGATATATGATAACATAGAATTACCTGACAATGTCCAGTGGGTCAATACGGAATCCGTTATACACTGTCTCCGGCTAGAGGGTGACCGGGGTCTATGCTGACCCTAAACTGGGGTCCTAACTAATCCCTCTACCTGGAGGTACTGTTAAAGGTACAGAGGTCCAGGCCACCAGCGTAAACCCTGTCTCCTAGCAATCCCTGCCAACTGTAATCTAGTCCTAAGAAGGACCCTGATTACCACCAAAGGGAATGAACAGGTAACGGTTAATGAACAGAAAGACATACAAGAAAGACAAGAAATAAAGTAAATAAAGTCTTACATACAACACTCACACACAGTAGGAACACCTAAGGTCTCAGAGATAAACTATAAGCTGTAAGAGTAAAAACAACTAAGGAGCTCTTAGCTTAAGTATTCTCAGAACCGATCCAGTCTGCTAGACTACATGAATGCTTTCACCGGCATCTAACAAGCAGACTGGCAGGTATATGAAGGAATCTAATTAGAACATAATCAAAAGCAGCCGGGCGAGGCTGGACCTAGTCTTAGCAAAGAGCTAGGTAAAATTAACTCCCTCATTACCAAACACAAAGAAACAGCAACTCAGCTGTGAGAAGTCAGAGTGTGTAATCGCGACGATCCTCGTGGCGATACACCCATGACACATCATTGCTTCCCCATTATCATTATCATTGCCTCCCATCATCATCATTGTCTCCCCATCATCATCGCCTCCCCATCATCATTGCCTCCCCATCATCATCGCCTTCCCATCATCATCGCCTCCCCATCATCATCACCACTGCCTCCCCCCACCACCATCACACATACAGCACCACAGCACTCTCTCACATACACACACACAAAGCACCGCACTACATACACACACACTGATACACACACACACCTCACATCTCACCTGTCCGGCGTCCGCGCTCTCTCTGCCACAGCCGGCCGCTGAATGATGACATCATTCAGCGGTGCTGCTGTGAGAGGAAGCGCGGGCGCCCTGCAGGTGCCCCCTGGAGCCCAGAGCTGCGGCAGCGGAGGCACGGGGAGAGGTAAGTATTGCGCCGGGGCCCTGAGCAAGCGGGGGGGCCCAGTGGCGGCACTGGTACCGCTCACATCCACATCCACAGGCCCCCCCGCCTGCTCAGGGCCCCGGCACTTGCCCGGGTATGCTGGGTGCTGACGCCGGCCCTGACAGTACAGACCAAAAGTTTGGGCACACCTTTTCATTCAAAGATTTTTCTGTATTTTCATGACTATGAAAATTGTACATTCACACTGACGGCATCAAAAACTATGAATTAACACATGTGGAATTATATACTTAACAAAAAAGTGAGTAACAACTGAAATTATGTCTTATATTCTAGATTCTTCAAAGTAGCCACCTTTTGCTTTGTTAACTGCTTTGCACACTCTTGGCATTCTCTTGATGAGCTTCAAGAGGTAGTCACCGGAAATGGTTTTCACTTCACAGGTGTGCCCTGTCAGGTTTAATAAGTGGGATTTCTGGCCTTATAAATGGGGTTGGGACCATCAGTTGTGTTGTGCAGAAGTCTGCTGGATACACAGCTGGTAGTCCTACTGAAAAGACTTAGAATTTGTATTATGGCAAGAAAAAAGCAGCTAAGGAAAGAAAAACGAGTGGCCATCATTACTTTAAGAAATGAAGGTTAGTCAGTCTGAAAAATTGGGAAAACTTTGAAAGTGTCCCCAAGTGCAGTTGCAAAAACCATCAAGCGCTACAAAGAAACTGGCTCACTTGAGGACAGCATCAGGATAGAAAGACCAAGAGTCACCTCTGCTTCTGAGGATAAGTTTATCCAAGTCACCAGCCTCAGAAATCGCAGGTTTACAGCAGCTCAGATTAGAGACCAGAGTTCTAGCAGCAGACACATCTCTACAACTGTTAAGAGGATACTTTGTGCAGCATGTCTTCATGGTAAAATAGCTGCTAGGAAACTACTGCTAAGGACAGGCAACAAGCAGAAGAGACTTGTTGTCACGACGTATAACAGATATATTCTATGATAGTAACATATATCTAATGAGACAACATTCTATATTTCATATTATAGAAAATATCAACATGTATACGTAGAATCTGCCAGCAATGTCTTACCTGACATAATATCCAATGTATTGTGGGTCTATACTGTGCACGTGAAACGCTGTCTCAGGATAGAGGTGGACCGGGGTCTATGCTGACCCTGAACTGGGGTCCTGACTAGTCCCTCTACCTGGAGGTACTGTTAATGGTACAGAGGTCCAGGCCGCCAGCGTAACCCTGTCTCCTGTAGATCCCTGACCACTGTAATCTAGTCCTGAGAAGGACCCTGATTACCACCACAGGGAATGGGCAGGTAACAGCTTACACACAGTCAAATACAAACGAGACAGACAGGGGGTAAAGAAAACACTGCCTTGCATACAAAACTTCCACTACAGAGGAACACAAAAGGTTAAGAAGATAAACAATAAGCGAGGAGAGGAAAAACCACAACAGGCACTCTTAGCTTAAGTCTTCTCAGAAACGATCCGCTCTGCTGGTCTGAATGAATGTTTTCACCGGCAACTTCCCCAGCAGACCAGCAGGTATATGAAGGAAGCTAATTAACAAAACATCAATCGCAGCTGGGCAAGGCTGGTCTGTCCAGCATCGAGAGAGAAAGAATTAACTCCCTCAGTGCTGAAAAACACCCAGCACCAGAAACTCAGCTGTGCGAAGTCAGGGTGTGCAATCGCGACGATCTCCGCCGCGACACACCCGTGACAGTACCCCCCCTTCTACGAGGGGCCTCTGGACCCTCAGGGCCTGGTCTATCTGGGTGAGTAGTGTGGAAGGCCCGAACCAATCGGTCTGCGTTAATATCCGACGCAGAAACCCACATCCTCTCCTCAGGACCATACCCCCTCCAATGAACAAGGTACTGAAGGGACCGGCGATTCAGACGTGAGTCAATGATCTTCGATACCTGAAACTCCAAATTACCATTGACCACCACTGGAGGAGGAGGTAGAGGTGACGGTATAACTGGTGCCACGTACCTCTTAAGCAACGATTTGTGGAACACATTGTGGATTTTAAACGTAGGAGGGAGGTCAAGACGGAAAGCCACCGGATTAATTATTGAACTGATCCTGTATGGCCCGATGAACCTGGGACCCAGTTTCCAGGAGGGAACCTTAAGTTTTATATTCTTGGTAGACAACCATACCAGATCGTTCACACTTAGGTCCGGACCAGACACTCTCCTCCTATCAGCCATACGTTTGTATCGGTTCCCCATAGTGCTCAGATTATTAAGCACTCCTCTCCACACTGAAGCAAGTGACGATGAAAATCGTTCCTCCTCAGGAACCCCAGAAGAGCCCCCCCATTGAAAGTACAAAACTGGGGGTGAAAACCATATGCCCCAAAAAACGGGGACTTACCAGTGGACTCGCTCCGCCTATTGTTAAGAGCGAACTCTGCCAGAGGTAAGAAAGAAGACCAGTCCTCTTGGTTCTCTGAGACAAAACACCAGAGATATGTCTCTAAGCTCTGATTCAGACGCTCTGTCTGACCATTGGTCTGCGGATGAAAAGCCGAATAAAATGACAACTGCATCCCCCGACGAGAACAAAATGCCTTCCAGAATTTGGACACAAACTGAGACCCCCGATCCGACACCACATCGGAAGGCAACCCGTGAAGTCTCACAATTTCCCCAATGAACACCTGCGCCAGAGTTTTAGCATTAGGAAGAGCAGGAAGAGCAATAAAATGTGCCATTTTGCTGAACCTGTCAACTACAACTAGTATGACAGTTTTACCTGAAGACGGAGGGAGGTCCGTAATGAAGTCCATAGACAGATGGGTCCATGGACGCTCCGGGATTTTCAACGGTAAAAGGGCCCCAGACGGACGGGTATGTGGGGTCTTAGAGCGCGCACATACCCCACAGGACGCGACAAAAGTTACCACCTCTTTATTTAAGTTAGGCCACCAAAACCGGCGAGAAACGAGATCCACAGTTGCTTTACTCCCTGGGTGTCCTGCCAAAGCAGAATTATGATGTGCCTCGATAACCTTTTGTCTTAACTGATCTGGAACAAACAGTCTCCCTGGAGGTCCTACAGGGGCGTCCCCCTGAGCCTCCAATATCTCCTCCTCAAGCTCAGAGCATACAGCCGACACCACAACTCCCTCCTGAAGAATAGGAACCGGGTCATCCGTCTTCCCGGCCCCGGGAAACTACGAGACAAGGCATCAGCCTTTACATTTTTTGACCCAGGACGATATGTGACGACAAAATTAAACCTGGTAAAAAACAACGACCATCTAGCTTGTCTGGAATTCAGACGTTTTGCAGACTCTAAATACAGCAGGTTCTTGTGATCAGTAATGACGGTGACCGGGTGGACTGCCCCCTCCAAAAAGTGACGCCACTCTTCAAAAGCCAACTTAATGGCCAAGAGTTCCCTATTGCCGACATCATAATTCCTCTCGGCGGACAATTTTTTAGAGAAGAAAGCGCACGGATGCCATTTACCAGGGGACGGACCTTGAGATAATACCGCACCCACTCCTACGTCAGATGCGTCTACCTCCACAATGAACGGTTGTGATGCATCAGGTTGGATGAGTATGGGTGCTGAAGCAAAACATTTTTTCAAGGAGGAAAATGCTTGACAAGCTTTGTCAGACCACCTAGAAAAATCCGTCTGTTGTGAATTGGTTTGAGATGAGTTCTGAGCAGAGTCTCCCTCTGGTGGTTACAAGCGGTACTAGTGAAGATTGTGAGGACTGGGAATCAGGTGTTACTGATGGTCTTATATAAGGGAGTCATTTTCCCATCAGGGTTGCCGGTGATCAATTGTTCTGGTCTGAATCCTTCTTTCCAGTTTCCCTTGTAGCCTGCTGTGTCGTGTCTGCATCTCCTGCTATCAGATAAGACATTTTCTTCTTTTGTGTTTGTGTTATATTTTTGCATTTTGTCCTGCACTTCTGTGGGGGCCTTCTGGGTCCCTCCGGGGGCTTTTGCCCTCTCAGTTTGTTCAGCCACTGAGTTTTGTACTTTTGCTTTTCCAGTTTTTTTCAGTGGCTGCTGTCTTGATTTTGTTACACCAGAGAACTAATTTAGGTTGTAGAGGTCGTGTGATCTCAGGTGATTTTGAAATTAGTAGAGTTGGTGCTTTTCAGGGTTTTCTGGGATTGCAGTAAGTACCCTTCCTATCCTTTTCTATTTAGATAGTTTGGGCCCCAGCGTTTGCTCATACTATTTTCTTTCTGTGTCAGTATTTCCTCTTGTCTAACCGCCATTACATGTTTGGGGGCTTTCTATTATCTTTGGGGTTCTGCTCCGGGGCAGATAGCTTTCCTATTTCTATCTTTAGGTGTAGTTAGTTTCTCAGGCTGTGACGAGGCGTCTAGGACCAACGTAGGAACGCTCCACGGCTGCCTCTAGTTGCGGTGGTTAGTCAGGGTACTGCAATCGCATAGATTCCAACTGCTCTGGTGTATTGCCTTTTTTACCTGCACTCCTCAGCTACCGAAACATAACAGTATCACCGGCCAAAAAATTGAAAATTGTATGGTACTCACAGAAGGGAAAAAATATTGTGAAAGAAAAAGGTTGTCAGAGTTGTCAGAGATATTTTTCTGTTTGTTGCATTTTTTTTTTTTTTCCCTCTGTATCTCTGGGTGCTGGGGAGGATCTTTTCTCCCAATGGAGTTTGCACTGTTGTCTGGCCGTGTGGATCAGCTTGCCACTGAGGTTCAGAGTATTGCTGCATATCTTGCTAGGTTGCCTGTTGTGGAACCTAGGATCCCCATGCCAGATTTGTTTTTAGGGGATCGAGCTAAGTTTCAGAATTTCAAAAATAATTGTAAATTGTTTTTTGCCTTAAAATCTAAGTCCTCAGGAAACGCAGCGCAGCAGGTTCAAATTATCATCTCTCTCCTGCGCGGCGATCCTCAGGATTGGGCTTTTTCCCTGATACCTGGGGATCCTGTTTTGAGTGATGTTGATGCATTTTTTCAGGCTTTGGCGTTATTGTACGATGAGCCTAATGTCACGGATCAAGCTGAAAAAGCCTTGTTGGCATTAAATCAGGGGCTTGATGACGCTGAGTTATACTGTCAGAGATTCCGTAGGTGGGCAGTCCTGACCAAATGGAATGACGACGCTTTGGCGACCCTTTTCCGGAAGGGTCTGTCGGATAATGTAAAGGATGTTATGGTGGGATTCCCTGTCCCCTCTGGTCTCAATGATTCTATGTCATTAGCGATTCAAATTGACAGACGTTTGCGTGAGCGGAGAAGTATGCGTGGAATGGTGTTGCCTTGTGAACCAGCTTCTGAGCCCATGCAGTGTGATGGAGTGGTGTCTGGGGCACAGCGTCATGAGTTTCGAAAGCGCAATGGGTTATGTTTCTACTGTGGTGATGCCTCTCATGCTATTTCAGTCTGCCCTAAGCGGGGAAGACGTTTTGCACGCTCAGTTGTCTTGGGTAGTGTTCAGACTAAGTTTTTATTAACGGTCACTCTGATATGCTCTCTGTCCTCATTTTCTGCTCAGGCTTTCGTTGATTCTGGAGCAGCTATTAACCTGATGGATTATGATTTTGCTAAACGTTGTGGGTTTCCCTTGATACCCCTACAGAAGTCTATTCCCCTACTGGGGATCGATTCTACCCCTTTGGCTGAGAATAAACCCCAGTTTTCTACTCAGGTGATAATGAGGGTTGAACCTGATCACCAGGAGTGCTGCAAATTTTTGGTTCTATATAATCTGCATGACATTATCGTGCTGGGTTTCCCTTGGTTACAGTCTCATAATCCTGTTTTGGATTGGAAATCTGTGTCTGTAACCAGTTGGGGCTGCCAATGTGTTAATACCAACACTCCTGTTTTTTCTGCCTTCCCCAGGCTCAGGATGTTCCTGACTTTTTGTTTGATTTTTCTGATGTGTTTAGCGAAAGTAAATCTGCATCCTTGCCTCCCCATAGGAGCTATGACTGCGCTATTGAATTAGTGCCGGGTAGTAAATTCCTAAAGGTCGCCTTTTTAACTTGTCTGTACCTGAACATGACGCTATGCGGTCTTATATCAAGGAATCATTGGAGAAGGGTCATATCAGACCATCCTCTTCACCCTTAGGTGCCGGTTTTTTCTTTGTGGCCAAAAAGATGGTTCATTAAGGCCGTGTATTGATTATCGTCTCTTGAACAATATTACTGTGAAATATCAATACCGTTACCCTTGATTTCTGACCTGTTTTCCAGGGTGAAAAACGCTACTTGGTTTACCAAGCTTGACCTCAGGGGGGCGTATAACCTTATTCGCATTAAGCACGGGGATGAATGGAAGACGGCATTCAATACCCCTGAAGGGCATTTTGAGTACCTAGTGATGCCCTTTGGGCTCACTAATGCTCCTTCCGTCTTCTAGTCCTTCATGAATGACATTTTCAGGGATTTTGTGGACAAATTTCTGATTGTTTATTTGGATGATATCTTGATTTTTTCTAATGACTGGGACTCTCATGTGAAACATGTTCGAACTGTATTCCAGATTTTGAGAGAGAATGCTCTGTATGTGAAGGGATCAAAGTGTCTTTTTGGCGTACAGAGGATCTCATTTCTGGGATTCATTTTGTCCCATCTGTTATTGATATGGACCCGGTCAAGGTTCAGGCCATCTGTGATTGGGTCCAACCTACTTCATTAAAGGCTCTTCAGAGATTTTTGGGTTTTGCCAATTTTTATCGTAAATTTATTGGTAATTTCTCGGTTATTGTTAAACCATTAACTGATTTGACCAGAAAGGGTTCTGATGTGGTGAATTGGCCTCCTGAGGCAGTCTCTGCATTTCAGGAACTTAAGCAGAGATTCACTTCTGCTCCTGTTCTACGGCAGCCTGATGTTTCCCTGCCATTTCAGGTGGAGGTTGATGCCTCTGAAATTGGGGCAGGTGCCGTTTTGTCCCAAAAAGATCCAGAGACCTCTAAAAGTAACCCTTGTGCCTTTTTCTCTCGAAAATTTTCTCCTACTGAATGTAATTATGACGTGGGTAATCGGGAGTTATTGGCCATGAAGTGGGCTTTTGAAGAGTGGAGACATTGGCTGGAGGGAGCCAAACATCAGGTGGTGGTCCTTACGGACCATAAGAATCTGGTCTATCTGGAATCTGCCAAGCGACTCAATCCTAGACAGGCCAGGTGGGCCTTGTTTTTCATACGTTTTAATTTTGTGGTTTCCTTTCTTCCTGGCACTAAGAATGTTAAGGCGGATGCTCTCTCGAGGAGTTTCCTTGCGGACTCTCCTGAGTTATCTGATCCTTCTGTTATTTTGAAAGAGGGTGTAGTTCTTTCCGCCATCTCGCCCAATTTGAGACTTGCTCTGGAGGGGTGTCAGGAGGATAGGCCCGAGCGCTGCCCTGTTGGAAAATTGTTTGTCCCGGACCAATGGAAAAAGAGTGTGATGTCTGAGATTCATTGTTCCGCATTGGCTGGGCATCCCGGAATTTTTGGTACCAGAGACTTGGTTAGTCGGTCCTTTTGGTGGCCTACCTTGTCTCGCGATGTCAGGGAATTTGTGCAGTCCTGCGGGACTTGCTCTCGCTCCAAGCCTTGCTCTCGCTCTAGTGGTTTGTTGATGCCATTGCCTGTGCCCAAGAGACCATGGACCCATATCTCTATGGATTTCATTTCCGATCTTCCTGTTTCTCAGAGAATGACCACCATCTGGGTAATTTGTGATAGGTTTTCCAAAATGATACATCTTGTGCCATTACCTAAGTTGCCTTCCTCCTCTGAATTGGTGCCGTTGTTCCTTCAGCACGTGGTTCGTTTACACGGCATTCCTGAGAACATTGTGTCTGACAGAGGAGTCCAGTTTGTTTCCAGATTTTGGAGGACTTTCTGTTCTAAACTGGGTGTTCAATTGTCTTTCTCCTCGGCATTTCATCCTCAGACCAATGGTCAAACTGAGAGAACAAACCAGACATTGGAGACTTATCTAAGATGCTTTGTGTCTGCTGATCAGGATGACTGGGTCTCTTTTTTGCCTTTGGCTGAGTTTGCTCTTAATAATAGGGCTAGCTCTGCCACTTTGATGTCTCCGTTTTTCTGTAATTCTGGGTTTCACCCTCGATTTTCTTCAGGACAGACGGAGGCTTCTGTCTGTCCAGGTGTTGACTCTGTTGTGGAGCGTATGCAACAGATTTGGGACCAGGTAGTGGAGAGGTTGTCCCTCTCTCAGGAGAAGGCCCAGCGGTTTGCTAACCGGCATAGGTCTGATGGTCCTCGGTTTAAAGTGGGGGACTTGGTCTGGTTGTCCTCAAGGAATATTCCTATGAGAGTAGCATCTCCTAAATTTAAGCCTAGGTTCATTGGACCTTATAAGATCATGGAGATTATTAATCCTGTTTCTTTTCGTTTGCTTCTTCCAGGGACATTTAAGATCCATAACGTGTTCCACAAGTCCTTGTTGAAGAGGTTTGTTGAGCCAGTGGTTCCTGCTGCTGTGCCTCCTGACCCTGTTTTGGTTGAGGGCAATCTGGAGTATGTGGTTGAGAAAATATTGGATTCTCGTTTTTCTAGACGGAAACTCCAGTATTTGGTTAAATGGAGAGGTTATGGTCAGGAAGACAATTCTTGGGTGTTTGCTTCAGACATCCATGCTAGGAGACTTATCCGTGCGTATCATAGAACTCATCCTGACCGACCTGGTTGCTCAAATGAGGGTTCTGTGACCCTCCTCAAGGGGGGGTACTGTTGTGAATGGGTTTGAGATGAGTTCTGAGCAGAGTCTCCCTCTGGTGGTTACAAGCGGTACTAGTGAAGATTGTGAGGACTGGGAATCAGGTGTTACTGACTGGTCTTATATAAGGGAGTCATTTTCCCATCAGGGTTGCCGGTGATCAATTGTTCTGGTCTGAATCCTTCTTTCCAGTTTCCCTTGTAGCCTGCTGTGTCGTGTCTGCATCTCCTGCTATCAGATAAGACATTTTCTTCTTTTGTGTTTGTGTTATATTTTTGCATTTTGTCCTGCACTTCTGTGGGGGCCTTCTGGGTCCCCTCCGGGGGCTTTTGCCCTCTCAGTTTGTTCAGCCACTGAGTTTTGTACTTTTGCTTTTCCAGTTTTTTTCAGTGGCTGCTGTCTTGATTTTGTTACACCAGAGAACTAATTTAGGTGGTAGAGGTCGTGTGATCTCAGGTGATTTTGAAATTAGTAGAGTTGGTGCTTTTCAAGGTTTTCTGGGATTGCAGTAAGTACCCTTCCTATCCTTTTCTATTTAGATAGTTTGGGCCCCAGCGTTTGCTCATACTATTTTCTTTCTGTGTCAGTATTTCCTCTTGTCTAACCGCCATTACATGTTTGGGGGCTTTCTATTATCTTTGGGGTTCTGCTCCGGGGCAGATAGCTTTCCTATTTCTATCTTTAGGTGTAGTTAGTTTCTCAGGCTGTGACGAGGCGTCTAGGACCAACGTAGGAACGCTCCACGGCTGCCTCTAGTTGCGGTGGTTAGTCAGGGTACTGCAATCTCATAGATTCCAACTGCTCTGGTGTATTGCCTTTTTTACCTGCACTCCTCAGCTACCGAAACATAACACCGTCCCTTTTTTTGTCATGTCAGTGAGAGGTTTGACAACGGATGAGAAATTACGAATAAATTTCCGGTAGTAGTTAGCAAACCCCAGGAAACGCTGCAGTGCCTTAAGATCCTCTGGCCGATCCCATTCAAGCACTGCCTTCACTTTCCCAGGGTCCATACGGAAACCAGAAGCTGACACCAGGAATCCTAAAAACTGAAGTTCCTGTACGGCGAATACACACTTCTCCCATTTGGCGTACAGTTTATTGTCTCGCAAGATCTGCAACACCTGTCTCACATGCTCCTGATGAGACACAAGATCCGGCGAGTAAATTAAGATGTCATCTAGATAAATGACAACAAACTGTCCCACTAGGTGGCGAAAGATGTCATTAACAAAATGTTGAAACACCGCCGGGGCAGTAGTCAGACCGAAAGGCATGACGAGGTTCTCATAATGTCCCTCCGGAGTGTTAAACGCCGTCTTCCACTCATCCCCCTCCTTTATCCTAATCAGATTATACGCCCCCCTGAGATCCAACTTAGAGAACCATTTGGCGCCCACAATCTGATTGAAGAGATCAGGAATAAGTGGGAGCGGATACGGATCTCGGACCGTAATCCGATTAAGCTCACGGAAATCCAAGCAAGGGCGTAGGCCTCCATCTTTTTTCTTCACAAAGAAGAACCCGCGGCCACTGGGGAAGATGAAGGTCTAATATGCCCTTGGCTAGACTTTCCGAAATATAATCCTTCATAGCTTGCCTCTCAGGACCAGAAAGGTTATATAACCTAGATTTAGGTAACTTAGCATCAGGAAGCAATTTTATAGCACAGTCATACGCGCGATGAGGAGGTAATTCTTGACACCCCTCTTCTGAAAACACATCCTCAAAGTCCTCCAGAAAAGGAGGTAAGGTTCTAGGCACGACCGCACCGATGACCGTGTTCATGCAGTTACTATGGCAAAATTCACCCCACTGGCTTATCTCTCTGGATTGCCAATTAATAACTGGGTTATGTTTAGTTAACCAAGGAAGTCCCAACACAATAGGAGTGGGAAGGCCCTCCAACACATAACAAGACAATAGTTCTTTATGTATTGCCCCCACTCGAAGGTCTATGTTATGCACGGCTTGCACAAAGCTACCTTGACAGAGAGGCCTGGCGTCAATAGAGAATATAGGGATAGGTTTGGCCAATACACTCAGTTGCATACCTTGCACCTGGGCAAACCGAGCGTCCACCAGATTAGCCGCGGCCCCACTATCCAGAAGAACAGAAATCCTCTCAGTTCTTGTACCTACCACCACCTCCGCTGGTACGAGAAACTGAGACGGACTTGGGGACGAAATACATACTCCCAGATTGTCGTCCACCACACAACCTGGGATCAACAGTTTTCCGGCGACTCCTTGCTCAGCAAAGTACGGGATGGACACCCCCCAACAAAATGTCCCTTTCTCCCGCAGAAGTAACACTTTCCTGTCTTGCGGCGCACTGCCGATCCCCTCCCTCGAAACGATGTCCCTCCTAACTGCATAGGCTCCTCAGAACAAACCAGGGGAACCTCAATATAAGGGACTATAGTAGAAGGTGGAGTCATCACAGGGGGCGGAGTTACCTCGCACCTCTCTCGAAGCCGTCTATCAATGCGAATCGCAAGGGCCATAGCGGCCTCCAGTGACGGGGGAGAATCATACTGAGCCAACACATCTTTTAATTTGTCAGATAACACTATGTAACAAATTTTTATTTATTTTTTGTTCCTGTGTCCAAAGTGTGTTTTCCTAACCCGTTATGCCTAAAACAATAGAAAATAGTTGTTGTTCCACAAAAACTTTGCTTTTGTGATCAGGACAATGAAATTTTGAAATTTGTCTGTTTTCGGGAAAATTCTCGATTCTTATTCAATACGGAGTAGTCTTCTAGAATATTGTTTGACTGCTAGAATTGTGCAGAAGTTTCTACAATTTTCCAGAATTATCTGGAAGTGTCTAGAAACTTTTACAACTTTCTAGAACGTTCTCAGACTGTTCAATAGTAGTCATACAAGTACCTCATTTCACATGCGAATATTGCACATGCGAATATTGCAAGAAAACTCTTGAAGGTAAGGTGAATAATTGCTGCTCGTTTACATGGCAGTGCTTTATTTTGTAGAATCTCAATGATTTAGATCGAGTACAGTTTAACCCCTTACTGCCCGCGGACAGAATAGTACGTCCGTGGCCAGTATCCCCCCGATTTGATGAGGGCTCCGGCAGTGAGCCCGCATCAAAGCCGGGACATGTCAGCTGTTTTGAACAGCTGACATATGCCCGCAATGGGCACGAGTGGAATCGCGAATATGCACACCGCTGACCCCCGTCATGTGATCGGGGGTCATCGGTGCATCGGCATAACAATCAGAGGTCTCCTTGAGACCTCTAAGGCTGTTATGCCGGATTGCTATGAGCACAACCCTGTGGTCTGCGCTCATAGCAATGCAGTAATTCTGCTACATAAAAGTTATCTGAGCATCACCTCTATGTAGCAGAGGCGATCGAGCTATGGCATCTTCTAGACTCCCATGGGACGATTGAAGCATACTAAAAGTAAAAACAAATGTTTTAAAAAAAAAAGTTCAAATCACCCCATTTTCGCCCCATTCAAAATAAAACAATAAAAAAAAATCAAACATACACATATTTGATATCACCGTGTTCAGAATCGGCTGATCTATCAATAAAAAAAAGGATTAACCTGATCGCTAAACGGCGTAGCGACAAAAAAAGTCAAAACGCCAGTATTACCTTTTTTTGGTCGCTGCGACATTGCATTAAAATGCAATAACGTGCGATCAAAAGAACGTATCTGCATAAAAGTGGTGTCATTAAAAACGTCAGCTCGGTAACGCAAAAAATAAGCCCTCACTCAACCGGAGATCACGCAATTTTTTTTAGCAAACTTAGATAAAGGAGAACCTAGACATGTTTGGTGTCTATGAACTTATAATGACCTGGAGAATAATAATGGCAGGTCAGTTTTAGCATTTAGTGAACTTAGCAAAAAAGCCAAACAAAAAACAAGTGTAGGATTGCACTTTTTTTGAAATTTCACTGCACCTGAAATTTTTTTCCTGTTTTCGAGTACAAGACATGCTAAAACCAACTGAGTCTTTCAAAATTACAACTCGTCCACAAAAAGTAAGCCCTCACATGGCCATATTGATGGAAAAACCTCTGAAGGTGCTGATGCCACCACTGCATATCAAGTTAGGCCTCATCAAGCAATTTGTCACGGCTCCTGACAAGGAGTCAGCTGCTTTCAAGTACCTCCAAGATCTCTTTCCAAAGCTGTTCGAGGCAAAGACCAAGGCTGGTATCTTCTTCGGACCACAGATCAAGAAGATCATAGAATGTGACGAGTTCGCCAGGCTGCTGAACAGGACAGAGAAAACAGCTTGGAATAGTTTCGTTGCAGTGGTTCATGGCTCCCTGGGTAATCACTAGGCTAAAAACTATGTGCAGTTGGTTCAGACTCTCATAAAGAATTACGCCATAATGGGATGCAGAATGTCTCTCAAAGTCCATATCCTTGACCCTCATCTTGACAAGTTCAAGGAGAACATGGACGCTTACTCAGAGGAGCAAGGCGAGCGCTTTCATCAAGATATATTGGACTTTGAACGTCATTACCAAGGACAGTATAACGAAAACATGATGGGGGACTACATTTGGGGCTTCTTCGATTAAGCGATTTGCTGTACACTCACAAATCTAGAAAAACTACTCATTTCTGAACCTTTTTGAGTGAGTTTTGATTGTCTTTATCTATTTACCATGCAAGTGTTGTTTTTTATTAGACCGCATGAACGAAAATATAATAATTTCCTTTTTTTTTTACACAATAAATACAAAATTTTCTGGCCTGTGGTCATAAAATCAAAGTTTGTGTTGAATGTAGTAGTTTTTCCATAGTCTTTAAACATAAGCAGTTGAAATATTACACTTGGAAGCCAGGAACAACAATTGTGTTACATAGTGTAATCCTTGACAAAACTGGCTCCTAAGAGCTGGGTCATTCCACTGAGTATCTGTGGCCCATCTACGGAACTCAGAAGAAAATTCCTCCGCCGGACGATCTCCCTGCTGTATCTTACGTAACTTCATTTCAGCAAGGGAGACCCGATCCGGGTCATCATATACCAGACCCAGGGCTGTAAAAAATCGATCTACTGACTGGAGAGCCGGGGAGTCTGGAGGAAGAGAGAACGCCCAGGATTGAGGGTCCCCTTGTAAGAGCGAGATGACAATTCCCACCCTCTGGTCTTCACTCCCCGAAGACCGAGGCCGTAGCCGAAAATATAATTTACATGCCTCCCGGAAGGTAAAAAATTTGTCCCGCCCACCAGTGAACCTGTCCGGGAGAGCCACTTTAGGTTCAGATCTGGTTTGCTCCCGGGGGTACAAAACCTTGGACTTAACGTCCGTCAGCTCCATGGACAAACTCTGCAACTGCTGAGCTAACTGGGCTACTGGATCCATGGTAGCTGGGGAGAATCTTTTAGATTGGCCGGTGAAAATGTCACGACGTATAACAGATATATTCTATGATAGTAACATATATCTAATGAGACAACATTCTATATTTCATATTATAGAAAATATCAACATGTATACGTAGAATCTGCCAGCAATGTCTTACCTGACATAATATCCAATGTATTGTGGGTCTATACTGTGCACGTGAAACGCTGTCTCAGGATAGAGGTGGACCGGGGTCTATGCTGACCCTGAACTGGGGTCCTGACTAGTCCCTCTACCTGGAGGTACTGTTAATGGTACAGAGGTCCAGGCCGCCAGCGTAACCCTGTCTCCTGTAGATCCCTGACCACTGTAATCTAGTCCTGAGAAGGACCCTGATTACCACCACAGGGAATGGGCAGGTAACAGCTTACACACAGTCAAATACAAACGAGACAGACAGGGGGTAAAGAAAACACTGCCTTGCATACAAAACTTCCACTACAGAGGAACACAAAAGGTTAAGAAGATAAACAATAAGCGAGGAGAGGAAAAACCACAACAGGCACTCTTAGCTTAAGTCTTCTCAGAAACGATCCGCTCTGCTGGTCTGAATGAATGCTTTCACCGGCAACTTCCCCAGCAGACCAGCAGGTATATGAAGGAAGCTAATTAACAAAACATCAATCGCAGCTGGGCAAGGCTGGTCTGTCCAGCATCGAGAGAGAAAGAATTAACTCCCTCAGTGCTGAAAAACACCCAGCACCAGAAACTCAGCTGTGCGAAGTCAGGGTGTGCAATCGCGACGATCTCCGCCGCGACACACCCGTGACACTTGTTTGGGCTAAAGAACACAAGGAATGGACATTAGACCAGTGGAAATCTGTGCTTTGGTCTGAGAAGTCCAAATTTGAGATCTTTGGTTCCAACCACCGTGTCTTTGTGCAACGCAGAAAAGGTGAACGGATGGACTCTACATGCCTGGTTCCCACCGAGAAACATGGAGGAGGAGGTGTGATGGTGTGGGGGTGCTTTGCTGGTGACTATGTTGGGGATTTATTCAAAATTGAAGGCATACTGAACCAGCATGGCTACCACAGCATCTTGCAGCGGCATGCTATTCCATCCGGTTTGCATTTAGTTGGACCATCATTTTTTTTCAACAGGACAATGACCCCAAACACACCTCCAGGCTGTGTAAGGGCTATTTGACCAAGAGGCCAAGAAGGAGAGTGATGGGGTGCTACGCCAGATGACCTGGCCTCCACAGTCACCAGACCTGAACCCAATCGAGATGGTTTGGGGTGAGCTGGAACGCAGAGTGAAGGCAAAAGGGCCAACAAGTGCTAAGCATTTCTGGGAACTCCTTCAAGACTGTTGGAAGACCATTTCCGGTGACAACCTCTTGAAGCTCATCAAGAGAATGCCAAGAGTGTGCAAAGCAGTAATCAAAGCAAAATGTGACTACTTTGAAGAACCTAGAATATAAGACATATTTTCAGTTGTTTCACACTTTTTTGTTAAGTATATAATTCCTCATGTGTTAATTCATAGTTTTGATGCCTTCAGTGTGAATGTACAATTTTTATAGTCATGAAAATACAGAAAAATCTTAGAATGAGAAGGTGTGTCCAAACTTTTGGTCTGTACTGTATATACTGCTCAAAAAAATAAAGGGAACACTCAAATAACACATCCTAGATGTAAATGTATTCTCATTGAATACTTTGCTGTGTACAAAGTTGAATATGCTGTCAACATAATCACACAAAAATCATCAATGGAAATAAAAATTTTGAACCAATGGAGGCCTGGATTTGGAGAGACCCCCAAAATGAAAGTGGAAACAAGTTTAAATGAAAATCAAAGCCAGACAAAATTAAAGTGGAAACAAGTCAAAATAATGCTCAGTATTGTGTGTGGCGTCCACGTGCCTGTATGACCTCCCTACAATGCCTGGGCATGCTCCTGATGAGGCTGCAGATGTTCTCCTGAGAGATCTCCTCCCAGACCTGGACTAAAGCATCCGTCAACTCCTTGACAGTCTGTGGTGCAACGTAACGTTGGTGGATGAAGTGAGACATGATGTCCCAGATGTGCTCAATCAGATTCAGCTCTGAGGAACGAGCGGGCAAGTCCA
>JARQOD010004431.1:0-37485 GCA_033576555.1 Oophaga sylvatica
CTGTGCTGATGGCAGCATCCTTGTCACTTTGTGGGGGGTCCCTTGCTGGCCGTCACCTCGGCACATCTCATGTGGCTGATGGGGGCTGTCTGCCTGTGTTTGGTCTCGCGGCATCCGCTCAGGCTTGGACTGGCCCACAGGATAACAGGAGAATTCTCCGGTGGGCCGCCACCTCTTATATGAGCAGTGCTTGGCATTATATACATAAATCACTGTGTACAGGCAGGCGGCATCTTATCCATCTAACAATCTACCCGATCATTGTTTTGTACATTTGTGAATTGGGGTAATGTCACATCTGCACAATAGCTGAAATGGTGTGGGGTCTGAAATCGGTGACTGGTGGGTCTGGAGTCGGTGACTGGTGGGTCTGATCGGTGGTTGGTGGGTCTGTGAAATCTCGGGTGACTGTGTGGTTGGAGTCGGTGACTTGGTGGGCCTGGAATCGGTGACTGTGGGTCTGGAGTGGTGACTGGTGGGCCTGGAATCGGTGACTGGTGGGTCTGGAGTTGGTGACTGGTGGGTCTGGAGTCGGTGATTGGTGGGTCTGGAGTTGGTGACTGGTGGTCTGGAGTCGGTGTTGGTGGGTCTGGAGTTTGATGTGACTGGTGGGTCTGGAGTCTGGTTGGTTGGTGGGTTCTGGAGTCGGTGACTGTGTGGGTTCGTGGCAGTCGGTGATTGGTGGGTCTGGAGTCGGTGACTGGTGTGTTATGTTTTGGTAGCTGAGGAGGACAGGAGCAAAAAAACCACAAAGGCAGCCAAACACCAGAGAGGTTGGGATCTAATAGGTTGCAGACCCCTAAACTAACCGCACAGCTGACTGTGAACAACCAACATCTTTTGCAACATTGATTGATGATTTACCCTCTTATAAGAGTTTGATAATCCTCTCCTTTGTTTCCATTGACATCTCTCATGTTGGAGCCATGATTCATGTCAGTCCTCTTGGTGCAGCAGCTCTCCAAGGTGGACCACTCCTTTTTAGATGCAGACTAGCAAGCAGATCTAATCTGATGCAGGTGTTAGTTTTGGGAGTGAAAATTTACAGGGTGATTCCATAATTTTTCCCTCAGAATTGAGTGATTCCATAATTTTGCCCTGTGCTTGGTTATAAAAAATCACCATTACTGATACCACATTATTTGTTCTTGATTTCTTTTAGTAGTTGCCATTTGAAACGACTTCAGTTTTGTGCCGTCTGTGATCTGATTTTTTTTTTTACAAAATAAAACATCTGCATGAACCTCCTCGAGGCCGGGGATTCCATCATTTATGCAGGGGTTGTACATTGGTTTCTCATCTTTCTAAGAACTCTGCTGGTTGTCAGTGACTAGAACATTTTCTGCGCGTATTTAGCAGCTAAACCCCTGTTCTCACCTAATCATGTCCTCAAGCCGAGGATTTAGGGAAATGTTTGGGTGCAAGTACTTATCTGTGAGCTGAACTGATACATTGTAACGCAGTTCTCAGGGCAGGATGGAGACTTGTGCTGCAGATGTGTTTAGCTCCTGGAGGGTCGTCTGCAGACCTGGACACATCGATCGTCCTATCACCGAGCTGCACCCTCCTCGTCTGCGGCCCCTGGGGCGGAGGACCCAGTACATGGGCACCCTGGCCCCGTGCCGCGAGGATCAGGCCAGATAACTGCTAATCCTTTACAAGTATTCATTAGTGCGTGGGTGAAATCTAACCAAGCCGTAAAAACCGGTTTCACTGAAATATTCATCTGGAATGAAGCAACAGGTTGTGAACGACATCCAGCAATCATTCTCCCTGAGCGGCGACACTAAGGAGACATAGGACACGCTGCAACGTGGACATACGGAGCCTTGTCAAAGTCTTCGCACCCCGTGAAGTTTCCACATTTTTTCACATTGCACCCACAAACTTAAATTAATTTCATTGGTATTTTTTTTTTACAAGTATTAGTGACGTGTAAAGAAAATGTGAATATTGTAACATTGTGCATAAATATTCAGCCCCCTGTACTCTGATGCCCATTAATAACATCCTGAGTGATCAATCACCCCCAGAAATCACATAATTAGTGCATTGTGTCCACCTGGGTGTGATTTCTTATCAGAGGTTTGTCTGAGAACATTGGGGATCACACAGCATCATAAAAACCAAGGAGCCCACCAGACAGGTCAGGGATAAAGTGGTGGAGAAGAGGAAACCAGGGTTCGGTTATAAAAAAAAATAGCCCAAGTCTGAATATCTCACGAAGCACTGGTGAATCCATCATCCAAAAATGATGTAAACAGCAAACCTACCAAGACATGGCCGTCTACTTAACCTGACCTCAAAAGGAAGGAGAGCACTGATAGGAGAAGCAGCCAAGAGGCCCAAGGTCCTGGATGAGCCACAGAGATCCACAGGGGTAGAATCTGTCCACAGGGCAACTATTAGGGTCCGCTCACACTGACGTATATTCTATAAGGCGAGAATTGGGACGAATATGCTAATGACACTCGGCTCAAACTCTGTCAGATCCGGGTGTCATCTCACTGTGATCTATTCTCTTTCATGAGAGAATCGCAGCACAGAACGTAATTTCTCCATCTTCTCCATTCTATGTGTCAGCAGAAAGCGCCTGTACTCTGATTACTTCAGAATGCAGCCCGATGTTTCAGACGTATCCATACACTTGTATGAGTGCACATGATCCAAAATGCTTCCGAATCGGCATGAGAAAATAATTGCAGACCTGCACTGTCCCTCAGTATAACACTGGGCCAAGTGCTATCTGATAAAACATCACATAGCACTTGGCGGTGCGATATGTGTAGGGGACACAGTGAGGATGTGGAAGAAGGGGCTCTGGTCAGATGAGACCAAAGGAGAACATTTTCAGCTAAATGGAAAATACTATGTGAGGCAGAAAACTAACACTGCACATTACCCTGAAAACACCATCCCCACCGTCACACGTGGTGGAGGAAGCATCATGCTGTGGGAGGCTTTTTTCAGCAGGGGCAGGTAGTTGGTCAGAGGTGATGGGAAAATGGATGGAGCTAAATACAGGACAATCCTGGAGAGATATAAACATAGCAAAAAGGCAATGGTACGTACCAGCCAAGGTCACAAAGTAAAATGCACAAACAGGACGCAGCAGACCCCCCGAACGAAGGAGGTAACACAGGTGCAAAGTACTGATGAACAAGCACTCTTAATCGACAATCCATGGAGGGGAGATTGTCCAACATTAGAATTGTACAAAATGGAATAATATTGTGGATTTTTCCACATTGCTGAAGTGTAAGTGCAAATCCAGGGTACACAGAGATATTATTGCGGTTTGTATTGGTTTTAGTCAACACGTTTAGAGTTTTCCCAACTTCTTCCTCAGGACAGAACCACATGCGACAGGGACTTGCAAGACAGTGCGGACCCTTCACGTATATGTAATATTCTGATAATACCGGGTGTACTTATTTCTGTTGAGCTCTGTGCACATGGTGCAGCGCTGTGTACGGAGCAGGACAGGCTGTAATATGCAGGTATGGACGCAGCGCAGTGTTGGTGCTGCTGCACCGCGTGGTCACTGATCAGCATTTCTCTGCAGTAATAATTGCCGCTGATTCGCTATTGTTAGTGCGCAGAGATATTTTGTTGCATCGAGTTCTTGACATATTCTGTCGCTGAACTGAGAAGGGGCACAGCTTGGCTGAAAGGTCCTAAAAATGTGAGAAGAACGTGCCAAAATCTACCAAAATTAGGTGCCAACAAGTTGCCGAACTACGCCGACCATAAGGTTTGTGGTGTCCAGAGAGGCTGCCGATGTACAGTGGCTTGCGAAAGTATTCACCCCCATGGCTTTTTACTTATTTTGTTACATTACAACCTGTGGAAATGCTTTTGCAATCTGATTTGTGTGTGATGCATCAGCACTAAATAGTCGGTGAAGTGAGAAAAATTTAGGCAGAATTTACATTTATTCGATCAGATAACTAAAAAATGGCATTTGCATATATATTCACCTCTTTTGCTATGAAGCCCCTAAAAATTTTTGATGCAAGCAATTCCCTTCATAAGTCCCATGCTTAGTGATAGGACATTCCCTGTGTGCAATCTAAGTGTTACATGTCTGTCAGTATATACAGTTTATCTTCTCTGAAAGGTCACCGAGGCTGCAACACCATTAACAAGAGACACCACTAACCAAACACCATGAAGACCAAGGAGATCTCCAAACACCATGAAGACCAAGGAGATCTCCAAACACCATGAAGACCAAGGAGATCTCCAAACAACACCATGAAGACCAAGGAGCTCTCCAAACAGCACCATGAAGACCAAGGAGATCTCCAAACACCACCATGAAGACCAAGGGGATCTCCAAACACCACCATGAAGACCAAGGAGATCTCCAAACACCACCATGAAGACCAAGGAGATCTCCAAACACCACCATGAAGACCAAGGAGATCTCCAAACACCACCATGAAGACCAAGGAGATCTCCAAACACCATGAAGACCAAGGAGATCTCCAAACAACACCATGAAGACCAAGGAGCTCTCCCAACAGCACCATGAGGACCAAGGAGATCTCCAAACACCACCATGAAGACCAAGGAGATCTCCAAACACCACCATGAAGACCAAGGAGATCTCCAAACACCATGAAGACCAAGGAGATCTCCAACAACACCATGAAGACCAAGGAGCTCTCCAAACAGCACCATGAGGACCAAGGAGATCTCCAAACACCACCATGAAGACCAAGGAGATCTCCAAACACCACCATGAAGACCAAGGAGATCTCCAAACACCACCATGAAGACCAAGGAGATCTCCAAACACCACTATGAAGACCAAGGAGATCTCCAAACACCACCATGAAGACCAAGGAGATGTCTCTCCAAACACCACCATGAAGACCAAGGAGATCTCCAAACATCACCTTGAAGACCAAGGATATCTTCACACAACATCATGAAGACCAAGGAGCTCTCCAAACAAATCAGGGACAGAGTTGTTGAGAAGTACAAGTCAGGGTTGGGTTATAAATAATCTCCCAATCTCTGATGATCATCAGGAGCACCATCAATTCAAAATAAAATGGAGCGAACATGGTACCACAATAAACCTGCCAAGAGAGGACGCCTATCAAAACTCTCAGCCCGGGCAAGAAGGGCATTAATCCAAGAGTCAGCACAGAGACCAAAAGTAACACTGAAGGAGCTGCAGAGTTCCTTCAGCGTCTGTCCTTACGACCACAATAAGTCTTACACTTCATAGAGGTGGCCTTTATGGAAGAGTGGGCAGAAAAAAGCCTTTACTTACACACAAAAATTGTAAGGCTCATTTAAAGTTTGCCAAAAGACGTGGGAGACTCTCCAAATGTACAGAGGAAGGTGCTGTGGTCAGAAGAGACAAAATTTTACTTTTTGGCCACCAATGTAAACGCTTTGTCTGGCGCCAAACCAACACAGCTTATCACCCCCCCCCCCCCCCCAAGAAAACCATCCTCACAGTGAAACGTGGTGGCAGCATCATGCTGTGGGGATGTTTTTCAGCTGCAACCACATGGAAAATGGTCCGAGTCAAGGGGAAGATGGATGGTGAGAAATACAGGAATATTCTTTAGCAAATCCTGTCTCAGTCTGTCAGTGATCTCAGACTGTGACTGAGGTTCACCTTCCAACAAGACAATGACCCAAAGCCACACTGCAAAAACAACACTTGAGTGGTGTAAGGGGAAATGTGGAAATGTTCTGGAGTGGCTGAGTCACAGCCCAGACCTTCATCCAATGGAGAATCAGTGGTCAGACGTGAAGTGACCTGCAGCTGTAATTTCTGCAAAAGGAGGCTCTACAAGGTACTGACTTTAGGGGTGAATAGTTATGCACACTGAAGTTTTCAGTTACTTTGTCTTATTTGTTGTTTACTTCACACTAAAAAGAGAAACAAATGTTCACAGTAGCAGGCATGTTCTGTACATGAACTAATGCAAAACCTCAAAGAAACAGTGAAATTACAGGTTGTTAGGTAGCAAAACATGAAAAATGTCAAGGGGGTGAATTCTTTCACAAGCCTCTGTATCATCTGGCCCACGTCATTGATAAGTCAGACTGTTCTCGGTAGAACACTGTCTACATGGGTCATCTGCTCCCTTCTTCACGCCCTTTTGCTGGTTCTACCACAGCAGACCCAGTGCTTGGCTCCATGACGTGAGTCTAGGTACTGAGCCGTCACCTCCAGGCAGGTGATGACCAGGTAAGATCCTTCCACTGCACTCTAATTTCAGGCTTCATTATCCAAGAAATTGAAAGTTCAGAGGAAATGATTATAACCATCAGCGCGCTCCACCTTCATTATGGGTCAGGCCCGGAGTGAATCATGTCCTTTCCAGGACCTAAGAAAGTAAATACAAATGAGGACAGTGGCCAAGAAATCCTGGAGGACAAGAGATAATGGTGGGGTCTCTGCCACACATTTGAGTCTCCCTTCTGATGAGGGTTGGTTTAGTGTCATGCCCATGGGAGTATCTGCTCTGCAGGAGGTTATGGCCATGGAGCTAATAATGGCAGAGTTCAATCTTTCTGGTCTTCACTATTCCTTGATATCATGGTTGATCCAACCATGAATGGTGGAAGATGAACCATCCAGGCATTGGCCATGATGGGTCTAGTGTCCCTCGTTGCTGCACTCGGTGAAGTTTGCAGATTCTAGAAATGCCATTGGGCCCCTTGAGGCCCACGGTCCCCTCATTGACGAGCATGCACATTTATCTACAGTCTATGGATTCCTAATACTCCATTGTGTGTGTCTCGGGGTCACTGGAGTGGCATCTCTAGGTGTAGAGATTTCTAGGTCAGGTTTGAGGAGCCTCCACGTGTAGAGATCTCATGAGACTTCTCCTGAGTACCGGGCATCTCTCCAAGGGAGCGGCTTTGACTTTTTCCAGGCTCTATGATTAGAAAGTGACTGGACCAGATTGGGAAGGAAGTCGTGTTTCATTTCTTATGGAGCAAACGTCTTAGTCAGAGACAAGCCCACAATTCACTTACCCAAATAAATCACTTACCCAAATAAATCCTCCAGGTCCACGTGAGCCGCCACGTCCACCGCCATGTGCCCCAGGGAGCAGAGACTTAAATTTAGCAACAATCTTCTGTGTTTTATGACACCTTCCAAAATTGCCTTCATTTCAGGAAACTGAGTTTATGGTGCCTGGACTGGACTGGTGCCCTCTTGCCATGTGGTGCCATCTGCTGCAGAACCTCTTGAGAGAATGAAGTGTCACCTGTAGACATTGCAAACAACAGGCCGCAGACAATAGGAAAAGCAATTGTGGGAATGTGTCCATCTGATGCAGAATCAGCCACAATCGCTGTAAGGCCTCGTTCAGATGTCTGTGTTCTGACCGGGGTTTTCACCATTATAGTCTATGCGGCTGTTCACACATGTCCGTGCAATAATCATGGAGTCGTGTCTGTTTTTTACAGAATCACAGATGAAAAGCACCAATACAAGTCTAAGGGTCCGTGATAATCACAGACAGCACATGGACGGCATCAGAGTCTAACGTGCGCTGCTGGAATTAGCAGCGTTGTGGCTGCAGAAGAAGATCTGTTGTTTATTTATCCAGTTGTGAAAATCACTGATAAAACTGAAGGTAAAAACTGAGCAAACGCTGATGACGCTCCAACTCGAAACGCTGATGACGCTCCCACCAGAAACGCTGATGACGCTCCCACCAGAAACGCTGATGACGCTCAGACCCAAAACGCTGATGACGCTCCCACTAGAAACGCTGATGACGCTCCAACTCGAAACGCTGATGACGCTCCAACTCGAAACGCTGATGACGCTCGCACCTGAAACGCTGATGATGCTTCCACCAGAAACGCTGATGATGCTCCAACTCGAAACGCTGATGACGCTCCACCAGAAACGCTAATGACGCTCCCACCAGAAACGCTGATGACGCTCCCACCAGAAACGCTGATGACGCTCAGACCCAAAACGCTGATGACGCTCCCACCAGAAACGCTGATGATGCTCCAACTCAAAATGCTGATGACGCTCCCACCAGAAACACTGATGACGCTCCCACCAGAAACGCTGATGATGCTCCCACCAGAAACGCTGATGACGCTCAGACCCAAAACGTTGATGACGCTCCCACCAGAAACGCTGATGACGCTCCCACCCAGAAACGCTGATGACGCTCAGACCCAAAACGCTGATGACACTCAGACCCAAAACGCTGATGACGCTCCCACAGAAACGCTGATGACGCTCAGACCCAAAACGCTGATGACGCTCAGACCCAAAACGCTGATGACGCTCAGACCCAAAACGCTGATGATGCTCCAACTCGAAACGCTGATGACGCTCCCACCAGAAACGCTGATGACGCTCAGACCCAAAACGCTGATGACGCTCCCACCAGAAACACTGATGACGCTCAGACCCAAAACGCTGATATGCTCCCACCAGAAACGCTGATGATGCTCCAACTCGAAATGCTGATGACGCTCGTACCCAAAACGCTGATGACGCTCAGACCCAAAACGCTGATGATGCTCCAACTCGAAACGCTGATGACGCTCCCACCAGAAACGCTGATGACGCTCAGACCCAAAACGCTGATGACGCTCCCACCAGAAACGCTGATGACGCTCGTACCCAAAACGCTGATAACGCTCGCACCTGAAACGCTGATGACGCTCCCACCAGAAACGCTGATGACGCTCGTACCCAAAACGCTGATGACGCTCTCACCAGAAACGCTGATGACGGTCGTACCCAAAACGCTGATGACGCTCCCACCAGAAACGCTGATGACGCTCCCACCAGAAACGCTGATGACGCTCAGACCCAAAACGCTGATGATGCTCCCACCAGAAACGTTGATGACGCTCAGACCCAAAACGCTGATGACGCTCAGACCCAAAACGCTGATGACGCTCGTACCCAAAACGCTGATGATGCTCAGACCTGAAACGCTGATGACGCTCCCACCAGAAACGCTGATGACGCTCAGACTCAAAAGGCTGATGACGCTCCCACCAGAAACGCTGATGACGCTCCCACCAGAAACGCTGATGACGTTCCCACCAGAAACGCTGATGACGCTCGCACCTGAAACGCTGATGACGCTCCCACCAGAAACGCTGATGACGCTCAGACCCAAAACGCTGATGACGCTCAGACCCAAAACGCTGATGACGCTCACACCAGAAACGCTGATGACGCTCAGACCCAAAACGCTGATGACGCTCAGACCCAAAATGCTGATGACGCTCAGACCCAAAACGCTGATGACGCTCGCATCCTAAACGCTGATGACGCTCAGACCCAAAATGCTGATGACGCTCAGACCCAAAAAGCTGATGACGCTCCCACCAGAAACGCTGATGACGCTCGTACCCAAAACGCTGATGACGCTCCCACCAGAAACGCTGATGATGCTTGGACCCGAAAAGCCAGTGATGCACAGACCCAATATGCTGATGATGCTCCGACCCGAAATGCTGATGACGCTTGGACCCGAAACTCTGATGATGCTTCCACCAGAAATGCTGATGACGCTCAGATTCAAAACGCTGATGACGCTCAGATTCAAAACGCTGATGACGCTCAGACCCAAAACGCTGATGACGCTCGCACCTGAAATGCTGATGACGCTTGGACCCGAAACGCTGGTGATGCTTCCACCAGAAATGCAGATAACTCTCCCACCATAACTGTTGATGACGCTCCCACCCGAAACGTTGATGAAGCTGGTACCTGAAATGCTGATGATGCTAGGACCCAAAATGCTGATGACGTTTGGGATCAAAATGCTGATGACGCTCGGACCCAAAACGCTGATTACGCTCTGACCCGAAACGCTGATGACGCTCGTACCTGAAACGTTGATGATGCTAGGACCGAAAGTGCTGATGATGCTCATACCCGCAACGTTTATGACACTAGGATCCAAAACGCTGAAGACGCTCAGACCCGAAATGTTACATAGTGACATAGTTATCAAGGCTGAAAAAAGCCATTTGTCCATCCAATTCTATATTCCGTCAGAATAAATCCCCAGATCTACGTCCTTCTAAAGAACCTAATAACTGTAAGATACAATACTGTTACGCTCCAGGGAGACATCCAGGCCTCTCCTGAACCCCTCGGCTGAGTTCGCCATCACCACCTCCTCAGGAGAGGAATTCCAGATTCTCACTGCCCTAACAGTAAAGAATCCTCTTCTATGTTGGTGGAGAAACCTTCTCTCCTCCAGACGCAGAGAATGCCCCCTTGTGACCGTCCCCTTCCTTGGTATAAACAGATCCTCGGAGAGATATTTGTATTGTCCCCTTATACACTTATACATGGTTATTAGATCGCCCCTCAGTCGTCTTTTTTCTAGACTAAATAATCCTAATTTTGCTAATCTCTCTGGGTATTGTAGTTCCCCATCCCCTTTATTAATTTTGTTTCCTTCCTTTGTACTCGCTCTAGTTCCATTATATCCTTCCTGAGCACCGGTGCCCAAAACTGTCCACAGTCCTCCATGTGCGGTGTAACCAGGGATATGTACAGAGGCAGTATAATGCTCTCAACATGTGCGGTGTAACCAGGGATTTGTACAGAGGCAGTATAATGCTCTCATCATGTGCGGTGTAACCAGGGATTTGTACAGAGGCAGTATAATGCTCTCATCATGTGTATCCAGACCTCTTTTAATGCACCCCATGATCCTGTTTGCCTTGGCAGCCGCTGCCTGGCACTGGATGCTCCAGGTAAGTTTATCATTAACTATGATCCCCCAGTCCTTCTCCATGTCAGATTTACCCAGTTGTTTCCCATTCAGTGTGTAATGTGATATTGATTTCTTCTCCCCATGTGTATAACCTTACATTTATCATTGTTAGACCCCATCTGCCACCTTTCAGCCCAAGTTTCCAACTTATCCAGATCCATCTGTAGCAGAATACTATCTTCTCTTGTATTGACTGCTTTACAAAGTTTTGTATCATCTGCAAATATCGATATTTTACCATGTAAACCTTCTACCAGATCATTAATAAATATGTTGAAGAGAATAGGTCCCAACACCGACCCCTGCAGTCCCCACTGGTCACACCGACCCCTGCGGTCCCCACTGGTCACACCGACCCCTGCGGTCCCCACTGGTCACACCGACCCCTGCGGTCCCCACTGGTCACACCGACCCTTGCGGTCCCCACTGCTCACAGCGGCGCAACACCCCCAGCGGCACATATCGGAACACCATCTCATCCCAGCCTGCGGCCTGCAGCACCGCCCCACTCCCGCCTCCTCCAGCAGCAACCCTGGGACCCTGCTCCACCACGGCCAGTAAGGTATATCCGCATTATAAGATGCACCCCATTTTCCCCCTAAATTTGGGGGAAAAAAGTGCGTCTTATAATCCGAAAAATATGGTACTAGTGGACCATAGGCCCCCACTGGCCTCCACTGGCTCCAGGCTTTCATATTCTAGAGTGTCCACAGCAAATAATTCAGGGGACACGGAATTCATAAAAACAATCAAACTTTTACTCGACAGCTTGCGGTCTTCAAAATCAAGCATGTAGGATAGGGCCCAATGGGTACAGTCTTTCCCACATGTAACGGACTTAACTTCAGCCCTGGTTTTCGGTGGGTAGTGCATCCCTCTTGCTAACTTCACTAGTCCTAGGAATTCTTCACCACCACTAGCAATGTATCTGGTTTGCATCACGTCCCACCTCTGATAGTTTGAGCGCATCTTTCCCTGCTCTGCAGGCTTAGTGCGCCCAGGCATCCCTGCATCCATCTCAATGCTACCAGGCAGACAGATGGATTCGCATTGAAGGGTTCTATGGCAATCCACTGCCACGAGTAAGAGGCTCACGTTGTCCCTAGCAGCCTATTGCCTATGACCACTGCTGTCACTTCACCACACTTTCTCTAACTGAACACTATTCCTGTTCCTGGTGTCACCTCATGTTCTCTACTGTCTACTGGTCTCACCTTGTGTTCTCTACTGTCTGCTGGTGTCACCTCCTGTTCTCTACTGTCTGCTGGTGTCACCTCATGTTCTCTACTATCTACCAGTTTCACCTTGTGTTCTGTCTGCTGGTGTCACCTTGTGTTCTCTACTGTCTGCTGGTGTCACCTCGTGTTCTCTACTGTCTGCTGGTGTCACTTCATGTTCTCTACTGTCTACCAGTTTCACCTTGTGTTCTCTGTCTGCTGGTGTCACTCCATGTTCTCTACTATCTACCAGTTTCACCTTGTGTTCTCTGCTGGTGTCACCTTGTGTTCACTACTGTCTGCTGGTGTCACCTCGTGTTCTCTACTGTCTGCTGGTGTCACTTCATGTTCTCTACTGTCTACCAGTTTCACCTTGTGTTCTCTGTCTGATGGTGTCACTCCATGTTCTCTACTATCTACCAGTTTCACCTTGTGTTCTCTGTCTGCTGGTGTCACCTTGTGTTCACTACTGTCTGCTGGTGTCACCTCGTGTTCTCTACTGTCTGCTGGTGTCACTTCATGTTCTCTACTGTCTACCAGTTTCACCTTGTGTTCTCTGTCTGCTGGTGTCACCTCGTGTTCTCTACTGTCTGCTGGTGTCACTTCATGTTCTCTACTGTCTACCAGTTTCACCTTGTGTTCTCTGTCTGCTGGTGTCACCTCGTGTTCTCTACTGTCTGCTGGTGTCACTTCATGTTCTCTACTGTCTACCAGTTTCACCTTGTGTTCTCTGTCTGCTGGTGTCACCTCGTGTTCTCTACTGTCTGCTGGTGTCACCTCGTGTTCTCTACTGTCTACCAGTTTCACCTTGTGTTCACTACTGTTTGCTGGTGTCACCTCGTGTTCTCTACTGTCTGCTGGTGTCACTTCATGTTCTCTACTGTCTACCAGTTTCACCTTGTGTTCACTACTGTCTGCTGGTGTCACCTCGTGTACTCTACTGTCTGCTGGTGTCACCTCGTGTTCTCTACTGTCTATCAGTTTCACCTTGTGTTCTCTGTCTGCTGGTGTCACCTCGGTTACTCTACTGTCTGCTGGTGTCACTCGTGTTCTCTACTGTCTACCAGTTTCACCTTGTGTTCTCTGCTGGTGTCACCTCGTGTTCTCTACTGTCTGCTGGTGTCACCTCGTGTTCGCTACCAGTTTCACCTTGTGCTCTCTGTTGGTGTCACCTCATGTACTCTACTGTCTGTTGGTGTCACTCGTGTTCTCTACTGTCTACCAGTTTCACCTTGTGTTCTCTGTCTGCTGGTTTCAACTTGTGTTCTCTACTGTCTGCTGGTGTCACCTCGTGTTCTCTACTGTCTACCAGTTTCACCTTGTGTTCTCTGTCTGCTGGTGTCACCTCGTGTACTCTACTGTCTGCTGGTGTCACCTCGTGTTCTCTACTGTCTATCAGTTTCACCTTGTGTTCTCTGTCTGCTGGTGTCACCTCGGTTACTCTACTGTCTGCTGGTGTCACTCGTGTTCTCTACTGTCTACCAGTTTCACCTTGTGTTCTCTGCTGGTGTCACCTCGTGTTCTCTACTGTCTGCTGGTGTCACCTCGTGTTCGCTACCAGTTTCACCTTGTGCTCTCTGTTGGTGTCACCTCGTGTACTCTACTGTCTGTTGGTGTCACTCGTGTTCTCTACTGTCTACCAGTTTCACCTTGTGTTCTCTGTCTGCTTGTGTCACCTCGTGTTCTCTACTGTCTGCTGGTGTCACCTCGTGTTCGCTACCAGTTTCACCTTGTGCTCTCTGTTGGTGTCACCTCGTGTCAGGAGTCGAACTCAGTACCTCTTGTCCACTGGCCAGCAGCTCTACCATCTGAGCTATTCTGCTGGCTGCAAAGTTCCTTGCTGAATCCAGATACCATTGACTGTTCTTCCTGATTGGCTACACCTAGTGCTCTCTTGATTGGGCCTCTGATTGCCAATTACACACCCTATATAAACCTGGCCCTGTGGGTGTGTCATTGCGAGATAATTGAGCTCCAAGCCTTTAGTCAAGCGTTTCCTGCTGATCCATTGCTACAAACACTGCTCTCCTGTGAACCGACCTCGGCCTGCCTTCTGACTACGCTCTCCGCCTGATCCATTGCTACAAACACTGCTCTCCTGTGAACCGACCTCGGCCTGCCTTCTGACTACGCTCACCGCCTGATCCATTGCTACAAACACTGCTTTCCTGTGTACCGACCTCCGGCTGCCATCTGACTACGCTACCTGCCTCTGCTTCCCCTAGTGTTTGCAGTAACATCGGCTCCAACCCAGACGGGATCTTGACAGAATAATCTCGCGGAGTCCGCTGTGAACACCCTGAGGCGGCAAGTTACGGAGCTTCAAAGTTTTTGTACTGACTCTCAAGGAAAATATGCCAAGTTACAAACTGATTTCACGGCGATACAACAGGAAGTAATTGAGCTACAAAAACAACTTCTGGACGTGCGCAATTCAGGGTCCGAATCAAACGCGCGGCTGCCGCTGCCTGCAAAGTTCAGTGGGGATCGCAAGCAGTACCGAGGATTCCTCAATCAATGCCGCATATACTTCCAGATGCAACCTGCTCCCTTTACCAGTGAGAGGAAGAAAGTTTTTTTCATGATAAATCTCCTGACGGATGAAGCTCTTGCTTGGGCTTCACCTTATGTAGAAAAGGACTATGACCTCCTTAATGACCTGGAAGCCTTCACCGCAGCTATGAATCAAGTTTTTGATGACCCAAACCGCTGTGCCACAGCAGAAACCAAATTACATAATTTGCGCCAAGGACGTCGCTCTGTTGCGGAATATACATCGGAGTTCCGTCGCTGGGTGGCCGACACCACCTGGAATCCAGCGGCCCAGAGAAGTCAATTTCGACGAGGGTTATCAGAACCAGTGAAAGACGAGCTTGCCAGGGTTGAGACCCCTGACCAGTTGGAGGACTTTATTCAACTATGTATCCGGATTGACCAGAGACTTACTGAAAGGAGAAAGGAGAGACTGCGAGCACTTGGGAATAGCCCTGGCTTCTCATTTTCAGCATCAGACCACCAAGAAAAGACGCAAGGCGTGTCTGAACCGATGCAGATCGACGTCATCCGAAGACCACTCTCTGCACAGGAGAAGGAGAGGCGACGTGCAGAACATCTCTGCCTCTATTGTGGGGACCCTGGACACTATGCCATCAACTGTCCTAACAAAAGGACTATAGCCTTTACCAACAACAGGTCTGCCAGCAATACGGACCTTTCTCAGCAGTCGGATTCCATCTTGCAGACTATCTCATCAGTAACGCCAGAAATAGACAAAATACATACCACATCATCTCATTTTGTAATCCCCATTCAGGTTGTAATGGGCACCCAAAAAATACAATGCTCTGCCCTGTTGGATTCGGGAGCAGGAGGAAATTTTATGGACTTAAAATTTACACGTGATAATAATATTTCCAGTAGGACCAAATCCACACCAATTGAAATGGAAACTGTGGATGGATCACCTTTGTCTTCTGGACCTGTCACGCATGAGACAATCGAACTGGAGATTTGTATCGACCCGGATCATCATGAAGCTGTCAGTTTCCACCTTATTTCATCTCCGAAATTTCCGGTTATTCTAGGGATCCCCTGGTTTTCAGTCCATAACCCTTCTATCAACTGGGCATCAAGGACCATCACCTTTCCATCTGACTACTGTAAGAATAATTGTCATAAGGAACCCCCTGTTCTCCAACAAGTCCAAATCTCTGAGATTTCGCATGAGAAGGAAGAGAAACTACCACCTCAATATCAGCAGTTCTCTGATGTCTGCAGTAAGAAGAAAGCAGATCAATTACCTCCTCACCGTCCTTACGACTGTCCCATTGAATTGCTGCCAGGAGCAACCATTCCATTTGGACGGATTTACAATCTTTCCGAACCTGAATTGAAGGTATTAAGAAAGTTCCTGGATGAAAATTTAGAGAAAGGCTTTATTCGACCTTCCACATCTCCAGCTGGGGCACCCCTGTTCTTTGTTCAAAAGAAAGACTCCACTCTGCGGCCATGTATTGACTACAGAGAGATGAATAATATCACTGTCAAGAATCGCTACCCGCTACCCTTGATTCCTGAACTATTTGAGAGACTCCGTTCTGCGAAAATCTTTACGAAGCTGGATCTTAGAGGGGCTTACAACCTCATACGGATTCGCCCAGGAGATGAGTGGAAGACCGCCTTCAGAACGAGATATGGACATTTTGAATCTCTTGTTATGACCTTTGGCCTTAGCAATGCCCCAGCCACCTTTCAACATTTTATTAATGATGTATTTCGAGATTTCTTGGACCAATTCGTTGTGGCTTATCTCGATGACATTCTTATATTTTCAGACACCTTGGAAGAGCATCGCAGGCACGTCCAGTTAGTCTTGGAACGACTACAGGAGAACCATCTCTACATTAAACTTGAAAAATGTGAGTTTGAACAAACCAGTATCCAATTTCTGGGATATATCATCTCCCCAGAAGGTCTGAGCATGGATCCCGGCAAAATCAATGCTGTAGTGGACTGGCCTGTTCCAAGAAATTTAAAAGACGTCCAGCGTTTCATAGGATTTGCAAATTTTTACCGAAAATTTATAAAGAACTTTTCACGGATCATACTACCAATTACTACACTAACAAAAAAGACCAAAGCATTTTTTGGTCTCCGGAGGCACAGGAGGCTTTTGACAAGTTGAAAACTCTTTTTACGTCTGCTCCATTGTTAGTACACCCAAATCCTGAATTGCCATTTACTGTCGAAGTGGACGCCTCGGACTCTGCAGTGGGAGCCATTCTGTCTCAGCGAGTTGGGGACAAGATGCAACTTCACCCATGTGCGTTTCTTTCCCACACCATGTCATCTGCAGAAAAGAACTACGACATTGGTAATAAAGAACTGTTAGCCATTAAAGTTGCCTTCTCCGAGTGGAGACATCTTCTGGAAGGTGCCAATCACCCTGTGACTGTTCTCACGGACCACAAGAATCTTGAATTCCTCCGTACAGCAAAAAGATTGTCTGCAAGACAAGCACGATGGGCCTTATTTTTCTCAAGATTCAATTTTATAATCTCTTACCGGCCTGGTTCAAGAAATGGCAAGGCTGACGCCCTGTCCAGGATGTGTTCGGAACCTCAGGAGAGGTCTAGTAATGATGATACAATTCTAGGCCCTAAAAATTTTTTGGGAATATTGCACTCTAGAGGACTAGGTAATAGAATTAAAGATGGATATCAAGAGGACTCTTTCCTTAATCATCCTTCGGAAGACGTCGATCTTTCATTCAAAGAGGGTTTTGGATGCAGAAACACCAAATATATGTACCTGAATCTTCTCGCCTTGAAGTCCTCAAAAGTGTCCATGATTCTAAACTGGCAGGACATCCTGGAGTTGCAAAAACACAAGACTTACTACTTTGTTTCTTTTGGTGGCCTAATTGTAGGAAGGACGTGAGGAAATATGTTTCAACCTGTTTAACATGCGCACGAAACAAGACCCCACGATCGTCTCCTCTAGGACTCTTACAACCACTCCCAGTTCCATCCAGGCCTTGGGATCTATTTCCATGGATTTTATTGTGGAACTACCCCCTTCCAAACAGATGACCGTCATCCTTGTCATAGTGGACCGACTCACAAAAATGGCCCACTTTATTCCAACTGAAGGAATTCCTACTGCTGAAAAAACTGCAGAACTGATGATCAAAGAGGTATTCAGGTTACATGGAATTCCTGACAGCGTGGTGTCTGACAGAGGCGTTCAGTTTACATCAAAATTTTGGAAGAGTTTCTGTACAGCCTTGGGAGTCACGGTGAATCTTTCTACCGCTTTCCATCCTCAGTCCAATGGCCAGACGGAGAGAACGAACCAGACTTTGGAACAATACCTCCGTTGCTTCATTTCCTATCTTCAGGATGACTGGGTGGACTATTTACCAACAGCAGAGTTTGCCTACAACAACTCCATACATAGCGCTACATCTCAAACCCCATTTTTTGCTAATTATGGAGTACATCCAGTATTTATCCCTAATCTGCCAGTGAACACTCCCATTCCTGCTGTTAATGACAGGCTTACAAAATTACAGGAATCCCAGAAGGAATTATCAGAGATATTGCTCAAGACCCAGGAAGAATATAAGGAAGCAGCAGATAAACATCGGAGAGTGCCCCCTGCTCTTCAGGTTGGAGACAAAGTTTGGCTGTCCACTAAAAACCTTAAGACACATGTGCCATCCTCCAAATTGGGTCAGAAATTCATTGGACCTTTTCAAATTTCTGCAAAAATTAACCAGGTTGCTTTTCGTTTAAAACTTCCCAACAATCTAAAGATTCATCCAGTGTTTCACATATCCTTGCTCAAACCCTTCTGTGAAAACCCGTTTCCAGGAAGAATTCAGCCACCTCCTCCACCAGAAAGGATCCGTGGTGAAGAAGAATACATTGTGGATAAGATTCTGGACTCCCGAAAATTCAGAGGTAAACTGCAGTATCTGGTGCAGTGGAAGGGTTACGGACCAGAGGAAAATTCATGGGAACCAAGGGACAACGTCCATGCTCCTAGACTAACAAGAGCCTTTCATCAGAGGTACCCGGATAAGCCAGCTCCTGAGATGTCCAGAGGCCATCCTGGAAGGAGGGGAGTACTGTCAGGAGTCGAACTCAGTACCTCTTGTCCACTGGCCAGCAGCTCTACCATCTGAGCTATTCTGCTGGCTGCAAAGTTCCTTGCTGAATCCAGATACCATTGACTGTTCTTCCTGATTGGCTACACCTAGTGCTCTCTTGATTGGGCCTCTGATTGCCAATTACACACCCTATATAAACCTGGCCCTGTGGGTGTGTCATTGCGAGATAATTGAGCTCCAAGCCTTTAGTCAAGCGTTTCCTGCTGATCCATTGCTACAAACACTGCTCTCCTGTGAACCGACCTCGGCCTGCCTTCTGACTACGCTCTCCGCCTGATCCATTGCTACAAACACTGCTCTCCTGTGAACCGACCTCGGCCTGCCTTCTGACTACGCTCACCGCCTGATCCATTGCTACAAACACTGCTTTCCTGTGTACCGACCTCCGGCTGCCATCTGACTACGCTACCTGCCTCTGCTTCCCCTAGTGTTTGCAGTAACATCGGCTCCAACCCAGACGGGATCTTGACACCTCGTGTACTCTACTGTCTGTTGGTGCCACTTTGTGTTCTCTACTGTCTACTGGTTTCACCTTGTGTTCTCTACTGTATGCTGGTGCCACTTTGTGTTCTCTAATGTCTACTGGTTTCACCTCGTGTTCTCTACTGTCTGCTGGTGTCACCTCGTGTACTTTACTGTCTCATCGTGTCACCTCGTGTACTCTACTGTCTGCTGGTGTCACCTTGTGTACTCTACTGTCTGATTGTGTCACCCCATAGACCAATCTTCTACTTACTTGTACCCTCCATAGATATTGGCTTTGGTGCTTACACAGGGGTCGGAGATGGGAGAAGAGGAACAAGTGAGACCGCAGACCTGGTAGAACGAGTTCATGGAGATCAGCTGAGCGAACTCAGAGATTTCTGGCGCCTGATTCATGCTCCGCACCTTTATACATCGACTTTCCTCCTGACAGTGAGAAGAGATGGGAATACTCATAAAATTGAAAAGAACCGGTCTCGGGCCCGGCGACCACTGCTCGTCTGCTGGGTGCGGCCCCTACAGACAGAATTCAGTGCCACAGGGCCCCAGGGCTGCTACTACAATGGCTGCACCTCAGCATATACATCCTACGGTTTAGTTCTTGTGACATTTCTGTGATGCCGACAGCAGCCGCTCCCGGGGTGACACACGCGCCCCGGCGCACGTGGGTGGACCCTGCTCCTTGTTTTTCCTGACTGCCATCTCTTAAGCCCTTTGATCTCTAACCTCAAATTGTTGGCACCTTCCAAAGAGACATGAAAGACTCTGCGGCAGATCCTGACACGTCTCCTGGCACTGACTCCTGCTGCAACATTAATAGAGCGCCCCAGAAGATACCACCAAGCGTCAGCGCAGCCAGCGCCGACCCGCAACCAAAACACTCGTCTCCAACCCAAAGGGTTAATTATACCTTACAAGAAATCAGGCCGGTCTGTCATCAATTAGATACCGGAAAAAGGAACAAATCCTGACCCTAAAATAACAGTATATGAAGACTGCACCCCAAAACCTGCATAGGGTGCACTATAAGGAGAATGCACCCCAAATACAGCGCCGTGTGCACTATAAGGAGACTGCACCTCAAATACAGCACTGTGTGCACTATAATGAGACTGCACCCCAAATACAGCACTGTGTGCACTACAAGGAGACTACATCCCAAATACAGCACTGTGTGCACTATAAGGAGAATGCACCCCAAATACAGCGCCGTGTGCACTATAAGGAGAATGCACCCCAAATACAGCACTGTATGCACTATAATGAGACTGCACCCCAAATACAGCACTGTGTGCACTACAAGGAGACTACATCCCAAATACAGCACTGTGTGCACTATAAGGAGACTACACCCCAAATACAGCACTGTGTGCACTATAAGGAGACTGCACCCCAAATACAGCACTGTATGCACTATAATGAGACTACACCCCAAATACAGCACTGTGTGCACTATAAGGAGACTACACCCCAAATACAGCACTGTGTGCACTATAAGGAGACTGCACCCCAAATACAGCACTGTATGCACTATAATGAAACTGCACCCCAAATACAGCACTGTGTGCACTACAAGGAGACTACATCCCAAATACAGCACTGTGTGCACTATAAGGAGACTACACCCCAAATACAGCACTGTGTGCACTATAAGGAGACTGCACCCCAAATACAGCACTGTATGCACTATAATGAGACTGCACCCCAAATACAGCACTGTGTGCACTATAAGGAGACTGCACCCCAAATACAGCACTGTGTGCACTATAATGAGACTGCGCCCCAAATACAGCACTGTATGCACTACAAGGAGACTGCACCCCAAATACAGCACTGTGTGCACTACAAGGAGACTACATCCCAAATACAGCACTGTGTGCACTATAAGGAGACTACACCCCAAATACAGCACTGTGTGCACTATAAGGAGACTGCACCCCAAATACAGCACTGTATGCACTATAATGAGACTGCACCCCAAATACAGCACTGTGTGCACTATAAGGAGACTGCACCCAAATACAGCACTGTGTGCACTATAATGAGACTGCGCCCCAAATACAGCACTGTATGCACTACAAGGAGACTGCACCCCAAATACAGCACTGTGTGCACTACAAGGAGACTACACCCCAAATACAGCACTGTGTGCACTATAAGGAGAATACACCCCAAATACAGCACTGTATCCACTATAATGAGACTGCGCCCCAAATACAGCACTGTAGGCACTATTAGGAGACTACACCCCAAATACAGCACTGTGTGCACTACAAGGAGACTACACCCCAAATACAGCACTGTGTGCACTATAATGAGACTGCGCCCCAAATACAGCACTGTATGCACTATTAAGAGACTGCACCCCAAATAAAGCACTGTGTGCACTATAAGGAGAATGCACCCCAAATACAGCACTGTGTGCACTATAAGGAGACTGCACCCCAAATACAGCACTGTGTGCACTATAAGGAGACAGCGCCCCAAATACAGCACTGTGTGCACTATTAGGAGACTGCACCCCAAATACAGGACCTTGTGCACTATAAGAAGACTGCACCCCAAATACAGGACCTTGTGCACTATAAGAAGACTGCACCCCAAATACAGCACTGTGTGCACTATAATGAGACTGCGCCCCAAATACAGCACTGTATGCACTATAAGAGACTGCACCCCAAATAAAGCACTGTGTGCACTATAAGGAGAATGCACCCCAAATACAGCACTGTGTGCACTATAAGGAGACTGCACCCCAAATACAGCACTGTGTGGACTATAAGGAGAATGCGCCCCAAATACAGCACTGTGTGCACTATAAGGAGAATGCACCCCAAATACAGCACTGTGTGCACTATAAGGAGACTGCACCCCAAATACAGCACTGTGTGCACTATAAGGAGACTGCGCCCCAAATACAGCACTGTGTGCACTATTAGGAGACTGCACCCCAAATACAGGACCTTGTGCACTATAAGAAGACTGCACCCCAAATACAGGACCGTGTGCACTATAAGGAGACCACCCCAAATACAGGACCGTGTGCACTATAAGAAGACTGTACCACAAATACATGACCGTGTGCACTATAAGGAGACTGCACCCCAAATACAGGACCGTGTGCACTATAAGAAGATTGTATCACAAATACAGGACCGTGTGTGTCAGGGAAACCCAACTTTTGTTTCCACTTTCTGTTCCAGTTAGGAACTTGCAGCTCTCTGGCGCCCCCTTATCCTCAGGTCAGCCAGGGAACTGCACCTAGGGTAAGTAGTTGCCGAAAGACTGCCTTGTCGCGTACTGGCTATGGGGCACTCTGCAGTGAGGGCGGTGTGGATATCACCAGTCCCAGGCCTGGAAAACACACATAAACCTCTGATCGGCACTGCCAGGGTTCCCTAATAACACCAGGACGCTACGCTGCCACCAGTTCCTCGTTTGATACTAAAGCCTATATCGGGTCAGGAACCAACCCACAGGTAGCGTGATATGGCATGGAGTACGTGTCGGTTCGGTCATAGAGCAAGAAGAACGAAGCTAGTAAATTTATAAGTTTACTCCAGTAAATATAGGCAGTGTTTACAGAAATACAAAAGATATTACAAAAGGAGACAAAATGCAGTATGTACAAACAGAAATAAAAGGGATTACAATAGGAAACTTACTCTCTCAGTCACAGGTATGAAGTGTTGATAAAGGGGAGGAGAGAATCCAACAGAAAAGATTCAGTCCACAGCCGGTTGTCTGGCTGTCTCTCTGGGGTCTGAACGACTCTCAAAATGATTATTCCTGTTTTATGGTTTGCCCATAAACTTAGGAACTCCCACTTTTGTTGACCTCACATGTGGGCTGTTCCCCGGGGGGGGGAACACCTATTTTGAAAAGTTTTTAAGGCTTCTGCTTGCCATATCTTTGGCTGGGAAGCTCACAGGGTGACGACAGGGGCATTATATTTTCCCCCTGCAAATTTACCTTTCTTCTGAGACCGAACACGGCATGTCTGTGTGTTACTGGGGGCAGAAACTCATTTCCAAGGTATCTGATAGCCCTGAAGGCCCCAAAACGCTGCCATGTGTAGCCTACGTACCCAGCTCCAGGGAAGCCAAGTTTCACGTTTCTAGGTCCACTGTTTGTTATTAAATTTGACTTTGAGCATTTTGGGATTAAGACAAAGGAAATCTTGGAGGGAAAAAGAAAACCCACACTTAACTTGGCCAGAGTAATAAAAGTGACCATTTGCTGAAGGGAGGGGGTTGCAGCTGTGTGGCTGCACGTGGAGCTTAGTGTTACACAAACCAAATGGGGGAAGGCCGGTAACTCAGCTCTGGTTGTGTAGCCTGGACATTGGAAAATTATTTATATTTTCCTGACAGTGTGCACTATAAGGAGACTACACCCCAAATACAACACTGTGTGCACTATAAGGAGACTACACCCCAAATACAGCACTGTGTGCACTATAAGGAGAATGCGCCCCAAATACAGCACTGTGTGCACTATAAGGAGACTACACCCCAAATACAGCACTGTGTGCACTATAAGGAGACTACACCCCAAATACAGCACTGTGTGCACTATTAGGAGACTGCGCCCCACATACAGCACTGTGTGCACTATAAGGAGACTACACCCAAAATACAGCACTGTGTGCACTATAAGGAGACTGCGCCCCAAATACTGGACCATGTACACTACATGTACACTTAACTCAGGGGCATTGACACCAGCTGGGTGTGGGTCCTTCAAGTGTATTGCGGTGCAGAGACTCGCCAGGTCCATGTGCTGAAATACTCGCTGTCGGTCAATCAGAGGCTAGCAGCTACGTCGTGCGCGTGACTGGGGCACATGACAGTGACGTCATGTGCTCCCCTCACTTTCACGCTGAAGTCAGCTGCTGGCTTCAGAAGAGGATGCTGCGCCGTGGGGGAGCACAAGGAGGGTGAGTAGAATCGTTCATTTTTTATAAGAATTAAAGAACAGCGGCCGTGGTCCCAGAAGGAAGCCTCTTCTAAAGACGATGCACAAGAAAGCCTGCACACAGTTTGCTGAAGACAAGCCGACTAAGGACATGGATTACTGGAGCCGAGTCCTGTTCTCTGATGAGACCAAGATAAACTTATTAGGTTCAGATGGTGTCATGCATGTAGTGACAACCAAGTGAGGAGCACAAAGAAAAGTGTGTCCTGCCTACAGTCAGGCATGGTGGTGGAGTGTCATGGTTTGGAGCTGAATGAGTGCTGGCTGGCTGTGGGGGGCTACAGTTCATTGAAGGAGCCATGAATTCCAACATGTACTGTGACATACTGAAGTAGAGCATGATCTCCTCCTTTTGGAAATTTGGCCACAGGGCAGTAATCAACATGATAACGACCCAAGCAGCTCCAAGACCACCACTGTCTTGTAAAGAAACCGAGGGTAAAGGTGCTGGACTGGCCGAGCATGTCTCCAGACCTAAACCCTATTTACCATCTGTGGGGCCTCTTCAACCAGAAGGTGGCAGAGTGCAAGGCTTCCAACATCCACCGGCTCCGAGATGTCGTCATGAAGGAGGGAAGAGGATTCCAGGGGCCACCGGAGACGCCCCAGTGACCTCCATGACCAAGAGAGGTAAGACAGAAAATAATGGCTGCCGCACAACATATTCACACTGTGGTCAGCTTGGCTTTTTCACGTAGGGGTGTACTCACTTTTACAGCCAGCGGTTTAGACATTAATAACTGTGTGCTGAGTTCTTTACACTGTTACACGAGCCGCACCGACTACTGTACAATGGATCAAAGTGTCAGATCTGTCGTCCCATGAAAAGATAAAACTTATTTACAAAAATGTCAGGGGTGTACTCACTTTTGTGATATACTGTATGTACTAGAATGAGGGATAGACTATGAGACCATATGTAGACCCCAAATACAGGACCATGTGCTCCATATGGGGAACATCATATTTATATAATTTTTGCCCCTTCTTTCCTCATCGCCCCTGGAGAATGACATTTGGCAATAACATTTCTCCTCCTGGATCTTCCCCATCACCGGTGAGTGATATTACTGAGAAGCGGAAGGAACCGCAGCAACTCAGCCATGATGTGGAGACCCCGTAACGTTATAGAGCGGGGGCCGAGGGCTGAGGAGCAGAAATATCCATCACCACGCTCTGCTGACCCCATAACTGCAGAGTCCAGACCTCCTCTGAAAGTAACACTGCGCCCCGCCGGGAGCTTCACGGCCGAGCAGCTGCATGCAGCCGTACATCACCAAGCACAATGCCGAGCGTCGGATGGAGTGGTGTAAAGCCGCCACCACTGGACTCCGGAGGAGACGTGTTCTGTGTAGTGACGGATCGCACTTCTCTATCTGTGTCTGATGGAAGAGTCGGAGTTTGGTGACACCAGGAGGACGTTACCCCCTGACTGCATTGTGCCCCCTGTACAGATGGTGGAGGGGGATAATGCTATGTGCTGTTATCAGGGGTCGGCCTCGGACCCTCAGCTCCAGTGATGGGAAATCTTAATCTTCAGCACAAGATATTGTGGACAATTGTAGTTTCAGCTTTGTGGGAACAGTTTGGGGAAGACCCTTATCTGCCCCCAATGACTGCGCCCCGAGCACGAAGTCCATAAAGGAGAGATAATTACTGAGGTTCACACATGAACCCTGAGGAAAGCCGATGCACCGAGTGGCAGCCATCATTGTGTCACCTGATCACAATGTACCATCTCCATGTATCTCATCTGTCCCCAAAGGAAACTCTGGACTGGCCCCACCATGACGTTGATTCTCACATGCCTATTTATGCAGCAGAGGGGCCACGGGCCCTCAGAGGAATGGTGGTGTCTTGTCCCTCATGATACGCGGGGTCAGCAGATCAGGTGAATCACTCATCGATGGTTCCCCAGATCTCGTTTTCCAGGTGGCAGTGACAGGGTTAATGGTGTCGTAATGGTTGTGCTGGGACTGGCGCACGTCCCCCAATGTCCTGCAAGGATGTGCACAGATCAGGGGCCCCGGACCCCAGCACTCCCATCATTGTGCTCTCCGATGACCAGGACGAGGAGCAGAACCCCCATCATGTGTCGGCGGAGCTGAAGATCCGGCTTTATCACTTGTGCAGACGAGGACCTGTCACAACAGGAAACTGACGACTCAGTGTCAGCCACCAGCGAGGCCATGAAGCGCTCTCCTGGTCTTCTCTGCTCGTGTTGTGGGTGAGGCCGCGCGGGTAATGCCGGAGTAGGTGGCGAGATTATGGGATTAGGCTCTTTATGAGCAAGCAGGTGTAATTCACCTGATCTGCCATTATCCACCGAGTGGCTGCAGCCGCGGAAGACGTGTCCGGTGCAGAACCCAAATCTGGAGAAACCGGAAACATCCAAATAGAAGAACAAAGGACAATGCCGGACTCACTGTATTGTATGACCGGTATACACTGCACGACCCAATCACAGACCGGTATACACTGCACGACCCAATCTCAGACCGGGATACACTGCACGACCCAATCACAGACCGGTATACACTACACTACTCAATCACTGACCGGTATACACTACACGACCCAACCACAGACCGGTATACACTGCACGACCCAATCACAGACCGGTATACACTACACGACCCAACCACAGACCGGTATACACTACACGACCCAATCACAGACCGGTATACACTACACGACCCAATCACAGACCGGTATACACTGCACGACCCAATCACGGACCGGTATACACTGCACGACCAATCACAGACCGGTATACACTACACGACCCAATCACAGACCGGTATACACTACACGACCAATCACAGACCGGTATACACTGCACGACCCAATCACAGACCGGTATACACTACACGACCCAATTACAGACCGGTATACACTACACTACTCAATCACTGACCGGTATACACTGCACGACCCAATCACGGACCGGTATACACTGCACGACCCAATCACGGACTAGTATACACTCCACGCCCCAATCACAGACTGGTATACACTGCACGACCCAATCACGGACTGGTATATACTCCACGACCCAATCACGGACAGGTATACACTGCACGACCCAATCACGGACAGATATACACTCACGACTCAATCACGACGGTATACACAGGACGACCCAATCACAGACCAGTTACACTGCCACGACCCAATCACGCATCTGTATACAAAGGACGACCCAATCACAGACAGTATACACTCCACGACCCAATCACGGACAGGTATACACTGCACGACCCAATCACGGACAGATATACACTCCACGACTCAATCACAGACCGGTATACACAGGACGACCCAATCACAGACCGCTGTACACTGCACGACCCAATCACGCATCTGTATACAAAGGACGACCCAATCACAGACCAGTTAACACTGCACGACCCAATCACGGACCAGGTATACACTCCATGACCCAATCACGGATCTGTATACACAGGACGACCCAATCACAGACCAGTTAACACTGCATGACCCAATCACGGACAAGTATACACTCCATGACCCAATCACGGACCGGTATACACTGCACGACCCAATCATGGACTGGTATACACTGCATGACCCAATCACGGACAAGTATACACTCCACGACCCAATAACGGACAGGTATACACTGCATGACCCAATCACAGACCGGTATACACTCCACGACCCAATCACGGACCGGTATGCACTGCACGACCCAATCACGAACTGGTATACACTCCACGACCCAACCACAGACCGGTATACACTGCACGACCCAATCATGGGCCAGTATACACTGCACGACCCAATCACAGACCGGTATACACTGCACAACCCAACCACGGACCGGTATACACTGCACAACCCTATCACGGACCGGAATACACTGCACAACCCTATCACGGACAGGTATACACTGTATGACCCAATTATGGACTGATATACACTGCATGACCCAATCACGGATCGGTATACACTGCACGACCCAATCACGGACCAGTATACACTCCACGACCCAATCACGGACTGGTATACACTGCATGACTCAATCACGGACCGGTATACACTCCACGACCCAATCACAGACCGGTATGCACTGCGCGACCCATTCACGGGCTGGTATACACTCCACGACCCAACCACGGACCGGTATGCACTGCACAACCCAATTACGGACAGGTATACACTCCACGACCCAATCACGGACAGGTTACACTGCACGACCCAATTACGGGCCGGTATACACTGCACGACCCAATCACAGACCAGTATACACTGCATGACCCAATCACGGACCAGTATGCACTCCACGACCTAATCATGGACCGGTATACACTGCATGACCCAATCACAGACCAGTATACACTGCATGACCCAATCACGGACTGGTATATACTCCACGACCCAACCATGGACCGGTATACACTGCACGACCTAATCACGGACCGGAATACACTGCACGACCTAATCACGGACCGGAATACACTGCACGACTCAATCACAGACAGGTATACACTGCACGACCCAATCACGGACCGGAATACACTGCACGACCCAATCACGGACCGAAACACTGCACGACCAATCACGGACCGGTATACACTCCACGACCTAATCACGGACTGGAATACACTGCACGAACCAACCACGGACCAGTATACACTGCATGACCCAATCATGGACCAGTATACACTGCACGACCCAATCACAGGCCAGTATACACTGCACGACCCAATCACAGACCGGTATACACTGCACGACCCAATCACGGACCGGTATACACTCCATGACCCAGCACGACAGGGCATGTAATTATCACCTGGGCAATACTAAGGAAATCCTGAAAACATGACCTGTTGGTGGGCCTTGAGGACTGGAGTTGGGGAACCCTGCTGTAATTGACTGGTGTCGGAAGGATATTGTTAAATGGAGTTCCTACTGTCATCAGAAATGTCTTAGCCTTGTACAAATTTGCTCCACTAGTCTGGAGGGTCTGCCGGCTTACCTGAAAGACTTCGGAGATGTGTTCTTGCCTAAAGCTCGCCTGTATAATGTGTCAGGACCGGAACGGACCGCCATGAAAGAATATGTAAGTGAAAGTTTACGGAAGGGTCATATCCGTCCTAACTCCTCACCTGTAGCTGCCGGGTTCTTTATTGTGAAAAAGAAAGATGGTGGCCTCCGTCCTTACCTCGATTTCCGTGAACTTAACAATATTACAGTTAAGAATACTTACCCGCTTCCACTTATCCCCGATCTATATAATCATCTTACGGGGCGAAATGGTTTTCTAAGCTTGAACTTAGAGGGGCATATAATCTGATACGTATCCAGGAGGGTGATGAGTGGAAAATGGCGTTTTTAACGTCAAAATAGTGGGGTATTAGTTGATATTTTGGCCAAAATATGTAAGCTCGTAAGCTGCACCAAAGGTCCCCACGCTTATGAGTCCCTACACTAAACTAGCAAAGCCACTAAAAAAGACTTAAAGTCTCAAAAAATTCAATTTAAACAGCAATACCTCACTATTTTTGTATTTTTGCACTATATTTTTCGGGGTGCAGCCAAGCCCAAACACGTCTGGTCTTGCATGAGGGGTGTTCACACTGTGATCCATTGAGAGTGTGCTGGCCAGCTAATCGAAAAGTAGGGGTATGACTAATAGGCTGTGAACCAGACTCTATGCAGTAACCTTGTGTGAATGGCACCCTATGCGGGCCTTGATTGTGCAATTGTATACTGGGCAGTCGCCCCCTCCTCGAATGTGTAGGTGGAGAGTGGCTGTTGATCTGGTATTTTGCACCTGTGTTGCTAACATCTTTCTTTATGGGTTGGCTGCATCCTGTAGTGCATTTGTTCCAAGATCTGGGCAGGTGAGTGTTGCTGCCTTTTTGTTTGCTGTTTAAATTGAATTTTTGAGGACTTTGAGTCTTCTTTAGTGGTTTTGCTAAATAGTTTAGATTGAAGGAGTGTTTCATGTCCGCTCCAGTTTTGATTCAACCTGATCTCCAGAAACCATTCATCGTAGAGGTGGATTCATCAGAGGTTGGGGTACGAGCTGTTTTGTCTCAAGGTTCCAAAACTCTGACCAACTTGCGTCCATGTGCATTTTTCTCCAGAAAATTTTCGTCTGCTGAAAGGAATTATGATGTGGGGAATCGCGAGCTGCGAGCTGTGAAGTTAACTTTTGAAGAATGGAGATATTTTTTGGAGGGAGCTTTTCATCCTGTTACTGTGGTAACAGATCATAAAAATTTAGCCTATATTGAATCTGCTAAACATTTAACCCCTAGACAGGCCAGATGGTCCTTATTTTTCTGTAGATTCAATTTCTCCATCAGGTTCAGACCCGGGTCTAAGAATGTTAGGGCGCTTTGTCACGCAGCCTTGATTCAGCTTCTCCTCCAGAACCTCCATCCTCCATTCTTCCTCTAGGAATTGTGATTTCTATGGTATCCTCAGAATCGGAAGCTGAAGTTCGTGAGGTCCAGTCGTTGGCCCCATCCGCTACTCCTGAACTTAACTTATTTGTGCCTGTGTATCTTGGATTACGTCTATTGCAGGAATTTCATGACTCCATCTTAAGTGGTCACCCGGGAGTCACTGCTACACAGAGAGCTGTTGCTAGACTCTTTTGGTGGCCGTCCATGCTTAACGATGTTAAGGAATTTGTATCTGCTTGTGTGATTTGCGCACGCGCTAATGTCTGTTATAACCGGTCGGCCGGGAATTGGCTCCATTGCCTATTCCAGAAAGGCCATGGACTCAATTTGTCCATGGACTTCATTCCGGATTTGTCTTTATCTGGTGGTCATTTGGGTGGTGGTTGACCGATTCAGAAAACAAGCTCACTTTGTTCCATTACCTGGGTTACCTAATGCTGAAACACTTTCCAGGTTATCTATCAATCATGTGGTGAGATTGGCATTCCTCTGAACATTGTATGTGATACGGGGGTGCACTTTGTCTCTAAATTCTGGAAGGCATTTTGTAGGAAGTTGGGATTGGTTTGTCGTTTTCCTCTCCTTATCACCCTGAAACAAACGGTCAGAGGATGAATCAATCGCTAGAACAAATTTTAAGATGTTTTGTGGCTGCTCAGCAGGAGGACTGGTCCTCATTTTTGCCACTTGCTGAGTTCGCCTTTAACAGTCGGGTCAATCAGTCCACTGGACCTCGCCTTTCTTTTGTAACTATGGTTTTCATCCTCATTTTGGTGAATTCTCTAATATGACTTCCGGATGCCATGAAGTGGAGGTGACCATTCAGAAACTTGGGTTTGTTTGGAGGGAGGTTTAGAGGAATATTGGAGTGGCTCAGTTTTGGCAAAACGTAAGGCCGATAGGAAACGTTCGGCTGGTTCCACTTTCAAAGTTGGGGATAAAGTTTGGTTATCGTCCAAAAATATTAGGCTAAAAGTACCTTCGGCAAAGTTGGGTCCGAAATTCACTGGCCCGTATGAGAATTTGGAGGTAGTAAATCCAGTTGCCTTTAGATTAAGCTTCCGCAGACCCTTCGTGTCCCCAATGTTTTTCACAAATCCCTGTTAAAGAAGTTTGTTCCTTCTGTGTTGTCAGTCTCTTCCCCTCCTCCTCCAGTTTCTGTTGATGGAGGCTTGTAGTACGAGATGCAGAGGATCTTGGATTCTCGGAGGGTCCGAAATTTCCTCCAATATCTTTGTAACGCTCGCATCCTGGCTGGGCGGAGCGAGCATGGGGTTGTGGCCCCACTGTACCACAAACCAGACTTACCCTGGAGGGCCGTGATTAAGCAGCTACCTTGGTGTTCACTGGAGCCTCTGATGGTGAGGTCAGGCTTGTGGGGCAGGCAGCTGCCAGGTGCCACTCCAGGGTGGTGTCTGGCTGTAGCAGCTGATCCCACTGGGGACAGAACACTAACAGCAGGTGCAAGCAAGTACAGGCGGGCACGGCTGGCACTCTGACATGCAGGCGGGCACAGCTGGCAGGCAGGCGGGCACGGCTGGCACTCTGGGAGGCAGGCACGGCTGACACTCTGGCAGACAGGCAGGCATGGCTCGGACAGTAGGGACAGGAACTGACTCGGAAGGGACAGGAACACTGGCAGGCATGATCGGTATATGGGAACTGGTAGAGACCTGTTCAGACTGGAGTTGCTGGAACTGATTCAGGAACAGACAGGTATGAGTTGTGTGTGGGAACAGGTAGGAACCCGTTCAGATTAGAAGGACAAAGACCCGCAGGATGCTCAACGGGAGCAGAGCAGAACCACAAGGAGCAGAACGGGAGCAGGGCAGAGTCGCAGGTTGCAACGAGCAGAGCCACAGGTTGCTGCGAGCAGGGCAGAGACGCAGGTTGCGGCGAGCAGGGCAGAGCCGAAGGCTGCGGCGAGCAGGGCTGAGCCACTGAGTGTGGCGAGCAGAGCGGAGCAGCAGGTTATGGCAAGCAGGGCAGAGCCGCTGTGTCATGTATAGTGTACAGTTCCTATAGCGTCTTGTGCTTGGGTGCGAGGAAAACACAGGAGACATAGGTTGAAATGAAATGACTTGTATTACTTCATACAAGCATGCTGAAAAGTTCACACAGTTTGCAGGAACAGCGACAGGAGACACAGCAGGCCAGAGTAACTTCAAGCACTACAGTAAATCTCCAAAGCAGGTTCAGGATCTCTTCTCTGTACCGTAATTCCTCTGCAAACATGGATTCACCAAACAGCAGGTTTCCAGAGTCCAAAAGTGTTCCAAGGTTCCTCAGTAGGGAATAGCTGGAGTACAAGTCCAAGGCTTCCAGGAGTCAGGTCACAGACTGACTGAGGCTTGATTCAGGAGCACTGATTGTTCAGCTGAGGCTGCTTAAGAAGCAAGAGGGAAGAATCAGGGCGGGAACATGAAAACTGGAAACTCCATATTAACTGAGGGCAAGAGCTGCAGAAAGACAGAAAGCAAAATGGCCGACGGAAAACTGAGTTTCAAGGAACATGTCAACAGAGACAAAGAACCTTACATTACTCCCCCCTTAGGGACAACCTCCGGATGACCTCAGACCAGGCTTGTCAGGGTACCTCTGATGAAACTGGCGGAGCAGGCGAGGAGCATTTACATTATGTAACGGGTCAGGGAGGCGGAACCTCTGAGCTTTATTATACAAGGAGGCTTTCCTTGTAAAGGAGCGGGTGGCGCCCGGGGAGACGGACAGGAAGTCACGGCAAGTGACAGGGACAGTCTTTGGACAGACGGGAAGGAGGTCACGGCAAGTGACCGGGGCAGTCTCTGGATATACAGACAGGTAGTCACGGCAAGTGACCGGGGCAGTCTCTGGATAGAGAGGCAGGTAGTCACGGCAAGTGACCGGGGCAGTCTCTGGATAGACAGGCAGGTAGTCACGGCAAGTGACCGGGGCAGTCTCTGGATAGACAGGCAGGTAGTCACGGCAAGTGACTGGGGCAGTCTCTGGATAGACAGGCAGGTAGTCACGGCAAGTGACCGGGGCAGTCTCTGGATGGACAGGTATATACGACCTGAGATGGTGGAGCCTCCCGGTAGGCTAGCAGGCAGATGACAGATGAACGCCCCCAAGTGAGCAGGCGAGAGTCTCTGGAATAGACGATGGTCACCGCATGTGACGTCCGAACCTCCGGGTAGGTCTGCAGGCAGATGACAGATGAACGCCCCCAAGTGAGCAGGCGAGAGTCTCTGGAATAGACGATGGTCACCGCATGTGACGTCCGAACCTCCGGGTAGGTCTGCAGGCAGATGGCAGATGAGCGTCCCCAAGTGAGCAGGCGAGATTCTCTGGAATAGCCGATGGTCACCACCGGTGACGGCCGAACCTCCAGGTAGGCTTGCGGACAGGTAGCAGACAGCAAACTGGCAGGAGACAGGCAGGTAACTGGTAACGGAACCTGAGGGCTGAAGCAGAGTAAACAGTGCAACAACATTGCTCGGGCACCTCCATTAAGGAGGGAGTACTTTATATAGGGTGGAGTCCTCCGGCATTGGCCGGGGACCTTTTTTGAAAGATGCGCGCGGCCCCTTTAAGAGCGGGGGAGCGCGCGGCGCGCGCGCCTAAGTCCAGCAGCAGGGAAGGAGCGCGCGACCCCAGCAGGGCGGAAGGAGGACGCCGAGCGTGGGTAAGGGGGCGACGTCCCTGCCTGGCAGAGGACGCTGGCGCAGGGGAACAGTGTCCCTGCCTGGCAGAGGGCAGGGACGCCGGCGCTACAGTACCCCCCCTTTAGGCCCCCCCTTTTTTAGGCCGGAAAGAAATTTAGCTAGGATGAGAGGGGCATGGATGTTCTCCCGAGGCTCCCACGTTCTCTCCTCAGGACCAAACCCCTTCCAATCCACCAGAAAATAGGTCTTTCTTCCTACCCTTTTGGTGGCCAAAATGTTCTCTACCTCAAATTCGTTCTCAGCAGACAGTGGAGCAGGAGGTGTACCTGTAGACTTGACAAAAGAGTTAAGTACCACCGGTTTGAGGAGAGATACATGGAAGGAGTTAGGAATCCGCAAATTGGCCGGAGTTTCAATTTATAGGACACTGGGTTGATCTGACTGATGATCTCCAGAGGACCGATGAACCGAGGACCTAACTTGTAGGAAGGAATCTTGAGCCGAACATACTTGGACGAGAGCCAGACCTTATCCCCAGGACGGAATTGAGGGGAATCCAGACGTTTCTTGTCAGCATGTCTCTTCATGCGCTCGGATGACAGAATGAGTGCGGACCGGGTACTCTCCCATATGGAGGAGAATTCGTTAACCAGGGATTCCGCAGCTGGATTGTCCACAGAGATGGAAATAGGTACAGGGATCCGAGGATGTTGACCGAAGACTACAAGAAACGGAGATTTGGAGGAAGATTCGCTCTCGTGATTGTTGTACGAAAATTCGGCCCAAGCAGGAGATCCACCCAGTCAGAATGGTGGGCATTAACGAAGTGCCGGAGATAACTGGTCAGAATCTGATTGATTCGCTCGACTTGACCATTGGACTGTGGGTGGTAAGCGGAGGAGAAATCCAGGGTGACGTCTAGCAACTTACAAGTGGCTCTCCAGAAACGTGAGGTGAACTGTACCCCACGATCCGACACAATGTGACGAGGCAGACCATGAAGACGGAAGATGTGGCGGATAAAGTCTTTAGCCAACTCGGGTGCAGACGGAAGCCCTGGCAGGGGAATGAAGTGAGCCATCTTGGAAAATCGGTCAACGACCACCCAAATGACCGTACAACCAGCAGAGACGGGAAGATCCGTTATGAAGTCCATGGCTATATGCTGCCAGGGGGCAGCGGGTACAGGAAGCGGGAGAAGACGGCCGGCAGGCAGGTGTCTCGGAACTTTGTTGCGGGCACAGGAGGCACAGGCAGAAACAAAGTCTATTACATCCTTGTGCAGGGTAGGCCACCAGTAATGCCGGGTAATGAGCTGGAGGTCTTTTTCTGACCAGCGTGGCCAGCTAGTTTAGACGAATGACCCCAGTGGAGGATCCTCTCCCGATCAGGTACCGATACGAACGTCTTACCAGGAGGGAGACGATTTAGACTCACGGGAGCCACCTGCATCACTCTGGCGGGATCGATGATATGTTTAGGTTCCTCCTCGAGATCCGACACCAGGAAAGACCGGGACAAGGCATCCGCCTTGATGTTCTTGTCGGCCGGGCGAAAGTGTAAAAGAAAGTCGAAGTGGGCAAAAAACAAGGACCACCGGGCTTGGCGAGGGTTAAGTCTCTGGGCATGCTGGAGGTAAGCCAGATTCTTGTGGTCAGTGTAAATGATTACCGGATGAAGAGCCCCCTCGAGTAGGTAACGCCACTCCTCCAATGCCAGCTTGATGGCCAATAACTCTCGGTCTCCTATGGAATAATTGCGCTCAGAAGAGGAGAAGAGTTTTGAGAAGAAGCCGCAAGATACCATCCTCCCGGAAGAAGACTTATGAGTCAGTACCGCTCCGGCTCCAGAAGAGGAAGCGTCCACCTCCAGGAAGAACTGCTTGTTGCCGTCCGGGCGATGCAGCACTGGAGCGGAAGAGAAGGCCTGTTTTAAGGAAAGAAAGGCCTCCTCTGCTTCGGGTGTCCACTGTTTGGGGTTAGCATTCTTGCGGGTGAGCGCGGAGATTGGAGCAGTCCGGGAAGAGAAGTGCGGTATGAAGAGGCGGTAATAATTGGCGAATCCCAGGAACCGCTGAATGGCCTTCAATCCCTCCGGTCAGGGTCATTTCTCGATGGCAGATAGTTTCTCCGGATCCATTCTTAGGCCTGTCTGAGAAATGATGTAACCCAAAAACGGAAGCGAGGTCTGCTCAAAGAGACACTTCTCATATTTGGCGAAAAGGTGATTCTGCCTAAGCCTGAGCAGAACCTGACGAACATCCCTCCGGTGAGACTGGAGATCCGGAGAGAAGACCAAGATGTCGTCTAGGTACACCACAACGCAGGAGTAGAGCAGGTCCCGGAAGATGTCATTGACCAACTCCTGAAAGACTGCAGGAGCATTACAGAGACCAAAGGGCATCACCAAATACTCATAGTGGCCGTCCCGGGTGTTGAATGCCGTCTTCCATTCATCTCCCCGACGGATACGGACTAGTTATATGCTCCACGAAGATCCAGTTTGGTGAATATTCTAGCCCCCCTCAGACGATCAAACAATTTGGGAATGAGCGGAAGAGGGTAACTATTCTTCACCGTGATCAGGTTTAGGCCTCTGTAGTCAATACAGGGACGGAGAGAGACGTCTTTCTTTTTTACGAAGAAGAAACCTGCTCCCGCTGGGGAGGTAGATTTCCGGATGAATCCTTGGCCAAATTCCTCCTCGATATATTCGGACATCGACCTGGTCTCAGCAGCAGACAATGGGTAAATACGCCCACGGGGAGCGTAGTACCGGGTAGCAGGTTCGATCGGGCAATCATAAGGTCTGTGAGGGGGTAATGTCTCTGCCTCCTTTTTATTAAAGACATCAGCGAACGACCAATATGGAATCGGGAGCCCTGGAAGATTAGTTGGTGAGGAGAAGGACAGATGGATGAACAGGAACCAAACACGTTTTATGACAGTCCTGTCCCCAGCGAAGGATCTCTCCAGTCTGCCAGTCGAGCACGGGTGCATGCTTTTGGAGCCAAGGTAGACCTAATAGAAAGCATGAGAGAGTCCAGGCAGGACATGAAACGAGATGCTCTCAGAATGCAACATTCCCACCTGCAGGGTTATGGCTTCAGTGATAAGTTGGATGGGACGTGGTAGGAGACCCCCGTCCACAGCAGTAACAGATACTGGTTCAACCAGATGTTTTGGTAGAATGCGATATTCTCTACTAGAGCCTGTGAACAAAATCCCGGCTGCTCCCCAAAACAAGTTGGGCTTGTTCGAAATAACGGTTCTCACCGAAGAATTAATA
>JARQOD010004431.1:37585-54965 GCA_033576555.1 Oophaga sylvatica
TACGGGAAAAGCGACTAGGGGCCCCCGAAAAAGGGGGTTACTAAATTTTAAATGTCATTTTTTGGTGGGGGGGCCCCATACTTATGCACCTGTAAAATTTTTTTTTGGAGCAGATTGCACATTTTCTGTTAGAAAATTTAAACCTCTTTTTCAAGGCAGAAACATTACTGTGCCCAATAGTTTTTACATTTTATAAAACTGAAAAAAAGCTGTTGCAAAAAAAAACAATTTTTTTTAAAAAAAATTAAGCTTAAGTTTAAATTTAGGGTCCCCAAACTTGTTCATATAACTTTTATTTTTCGGGAAACCAAAGATAATGTAGCTTAAAACGGGTTTAATTTCATATAGTTTTGGATCTTACCCTTTTGTCTGTCAGCTTGAAAAGGGAAAAGTAAAATGTGCTCCGTAAACAGGGTGAGCGGGAAAAACTTTATTTTTTGCATTTTTTTAACAATGCATTATTGGAAATACAACACTTTGTTGATTTGAGAAACTCTTGCCTATTAAATTTGCGAAAATTTGTAGTTGATGCAACTTTTTCAATAATAAGCATTTTTCCCAAAACAGCCTCCACCCCCAACAACTATTATCTGTTAGTCCCATAGTGGTTCTGAATTCTTCAAAAATTTTATCTCGGGAAAAGGGGCTTTGTCATAAAATCAGCTATCATCTGGGGCAAATTTTAGCAATAAACAAACTCAATTATGCCCCGTTCTATCAAAACAGGCAGGGGGATGATGCGTAATGTGTTTGGTTCTCACATTGATCTTCTCACTGCATGGGAAGTTCAGTGCATTCTTGGTTGTCTTCATAAATCACTGTCGGTTGAGTTGATGGTTTCCCAAGATCTCTCAGTAATTAGTTTAACCAAATGATCTCTTGACTTGTATAGTCTGCAGACACATACTCTTCTTATGTAGATGACAAGGCTACAGACACCTGTTTTCTGCTAGACCAAGAAATTGAACTTTCTCCAAGCTTGAACAAATAGCCGCATCTCGATTTCCGATCACTTATTATTTATTTATATAGCGCCATTAAGTCCATGGTGCTGTACATGAGAGGGGTTACATACAAAGTTATAGATATCGTCTACAGTAAACAAATTTACAATGACAGACTGGTCCAGAGGCGAGAGGACCCGGTCCTTGCGGACTTACATTCTTAAGTTACCAGTCCATTCTTCATCCAGAAAGGCTGTGAGTTATAGATCTCCTGATGCAGATATTCTTAAATTTATGTCTTGAGTCTCTTTCAAATATCGAAGAACTCTCATAACGGCATTCCAGTCTTTTTGGCGCGTTTGTTCTAGCTCACCCCATTCCCCAGGATATTTCTGAAAGTGAAGATACCGCGGCCTCCATCCTTGCCTTATCTCCTGAGTCAGCCCTCCGTCTGTTCTCTTCCCCTACCCAGGAAAGAGGGGGCACTACTGTGCACCGTAGTACGCCAACCCAACAAGCAAAGCAACACAAACAAGGGTTAACAGAAAACTCCAGGAATACAAAATATTCACTCACATATAACAGAGGAATGCACCGGGGTGTGGAGGTAGGGGAATAAACCAAGATAGAGAAGGAAAAGGAATTACTACGCATGCAAAGCAAGCAACAGTCGCAGACAACTCCTCCAACTCTTCTTCTCATATGTGCTCCTCTCCGTCTGTTAGCCATGCAGCAAATGCTAGCCCTGATAAGAATTAGTAACAGAGCCCAGATTATAAAGGGAAAAGGAGTGGCTAACCGAGCTCAGCTGAGAGCACAAAGATTTCCAACATGGCTGATTATCCCCGTTCTGCCAGAAGGAATCAACACCATTAAAATGAAGGAGAAGATAGATAATAGCTAGATAGATAATATACAGATATATAGATATTAAATAGATAGATACTAGAATAGATAAGATAATATAAAGATAGATATATAGATAGATAGATAGATATAGATAGATAGATAATATAGATAATAGATAATAGATAGTACTAGATATGATAATAGATAGATACTAGATAGATAGATATAGATAGATAATAGATAGATAGATAATAGATAGATAATAGACAGATAGAAATAGATAGATACATAATAGATAATAGATGAGATAGATAGATAGATAGATAATAGATAATATCAGATAGATATAGATAATAGATATAGATAATAGATAGATGGATAGATAGATAATAGATGACAGGTAGATCAACCACTATTAATACTATATCGGTGTCGGGGGCGATCGCGGCATTAAGTTCAGTGATCAGAGTTTTCTCTTCGTCCTCTCCTCCTCTGGTCTCAGGTGCGATGCTCTGCGGTGAAGGATCTCTCATCATCGGCTGAGATTAATTACTCGCTGTCGTTATGTTGTGGAGTGCGCTGTGATTGTTCCTTCGAGTGGTTGCATGCGCAGAGCAGCAGCACGCTCAACCTTCTCTGGGCGCCAAAAGCAGCATTGCAACAAAGCCGGAGTCGTCAGCGCACGAGGGGGCCGGAGGGTTATTAGATCCTGGGCGTCTGTCAAGTGGATCTCTATCAACCAAGAAAACAGTGACAAAGGACGCGGCGCTGAGCTGCTGCTCGCCGCGCTGAGGACGGCTCTACAATGCCGCGCTGATGTTGGGGATGCAGACACAAATAAAGGACGTTCCCGGATATAAATAGGCGGACGGATAATGAGAAGACACGAGCGAAGCAGATGAGACCCCAACACTCCGCCACCTTAAGGGTCACATCAGGTCAGGAAAGTGTCCGGTAGTGACGACTCTGCATCCCAGATGTTAGGACCCCCAGTGAGAATGAGCGTCTCAATAATCCACCTCCACAATCCGGTATGAGGCTGTAACCATTGGGGTGCAGAGGGTGCCGACATGTGAGATACTATACAAAAAAGGTTGCACTCTATTGTGCAAAATTTGGCCAAATAATGTCTGCCCATAAACCATCGTCAGGGTGGTCTGAGTATGGGTCCCTGCCTATGTGAACATACCTCTATCAGGCTGATATCTGAATTCCTGGGTGAATGTGGGCACCTCTGTCAGTAAAGCTTGCCTTTACCTTGACGATGGTGTATGGGCAGGCATTACTGTATTTGGCCAAATTTTGTGCAAAGTGTCTCATTCATTTTTTCCCAATAATCAAAGCCATATTGCTATTCATGTTTCATATTTCACATTGACATGCTTTTGCACAATAGAGTGCAACCTATTTTTGTATATTGTCTATGGAGGTAGCTGCTCCTGGTATGCACCTATTCGCACTAGTCTGGATGTGCCAGTCAGTTTTCTCTTACTGACATGTGAGATACAGCAGGTTGCAAGATGCAGTAACGGACCGGAGGCAGAGCAAGGGTTAATGTGGGGGTTTAATTTAACAAAGGAAAGCAAGAAAGGGTTAAATTGAGAGGGGGTTTTGCAACTTGGGAGAAACAGGTGCGGGTAAATGAGGCGAAGAGGTACAGAGGTAATAGACTTATCGGTCCGGCGACATCAGAAGTAGGGTTTCTGGATGCAAACGGTGGCGCCAAGGCTGTGGCGCGTAAGGGGTCCGGTGTAGTCCTGAGGAGGATGGCGTCCTGGATCCTGACGGCGGCGATGGCTCCTCGTGGTCCCGGCGGAGGTCCTGGGTCTGGGAGGTGAAGAGACGGGAAGGATAAAGTCTTTAACCCTGGCAGGGCCTAGCGCAGCTCGGCGACTAAATAAGGGTTTATCAGGGAACAGTTCACAGGGGTCATCCGGCTTCCCTGCCTGAGCGAGCGCGCGTCTATGTCTGACCACAGGCCTTGTCACTCACGGTCAGCGGTATCAGGTGTCAGCAGACACGAGACGAGTCTCTGGACGTGGATCTGAGGCCCCTCACACTTAGGCCTGCTCCGTCCCGACACTCAGAGGCCGGAGCGCTGACACAGTCCTCCTGCACGCTGCATGTTCCCGCCAAGACTAATGTCCCGTGCGCCGCGGCTTTTTAATCTTAGCCGCGCCCCCTATCACTGGGTGCAAAGTTCGGTCCGGGGCCTTAAGCTTTCCCCCGTGCAACCTAGGTGACAGCCCCGACAGTTCCGGATCCGTCACGGAACAGCTGCGCCTGACTCGGTTCTTCTCCGTACAGACATATCAGCGTCCAGGTGACTTTCTGCCACATGAGTGGGCCCTGTAGAGACTGTACATTGGGGCCCAGAAGCTTCCAGTTCTATTTCTGGAGTCATCGCACGTTCATGGGGAGTCCGGGGACGAAGCAGTACGCTACACAGATCCCGTCCCCCCTGAGTCCTCCCCGCCTCCACATGGTTCAGCTCCTGTCTTCTGTGCACCCCACACCTTCTATCTGCACTGCACAGATCCCGTCCCCCCTGTGTCCTCCCCGCCTCCACATGGTTCAGCTCCTGTCTTCTGTGCACCCCACACCTTCTATCTGCACTGCACAGATCCGGTCCCCCCCCGAGTCCTCCCCGCCTCCACATGGTTCAGCTCCTGTCTTCTGTGCACCCCACACCTTCTATCTGCACTGCACAGATCCGGTCCCCCCCGAGTCCTCCCCGCCTCCACATGGTTCAGCTCCTGTCTTCTGTGCACCCCACACCTTCTATCTGCACTGCACAGATCCGGTCCCCACCCCGATCCTCCGCCTCCACATTGGTTCACTCCTGTCTCTGTGCACCCCACACCTTCTATCTGCACTGCACAGATCTCAGACACCGATTCCTCTACATTAAGATTCTCACACTGAGTTTTTTTGAGCAAAACGTGTGGAATCTCTTCAAATCCCCCTCAAAATTAAAAACGCTGCAAAAAGACTCTGTGTGCGTGTGGTACATTCTCTAAATGGGATATAGGCAGCACTGGGCAACACAGGGATCCATACTGGGAGCAGTGGGGACCGCGGGGATCCGTCCCGGGAGCAGTAGGGACCATGGGGATCCATACTGGGAGCAGTGGGGACCGCGGGGATCTGTAATGGGAGCAGTGGGGACTGTGGGGATCCGTCCTGGGAGCAGTGGGGACCGTGGGGATCCGTCCTGGGAGCAGTGGGGACCACGGGATCTGTACCAGGATCAGTGGTACCACTGGGATCCATCCTGGGAGCAGTGGGGACCGTGGGGATCCATACTGGGAGCAGTGGGGACCGCTGGGATCCATCCCTGGAGCAGTGGGGACCGCGGGGATCTGTAATGGGAGCAGTGGGGACCGCGGGGATTTGTAATGGGAGCAGTGGGGACTGTGGGGATCCATACTGGGAGCAGTGGGGACAGCGGGGATCTGTAATGGGAGCAGTGGGGACTGTGGGGATCCGTCCTGGGAGCAGTGGGGACCATGGGGATCCATACTGGTAGCAGTGGGGACCACTGGGATCCATCCCTGGAGCAGTAGGGACTGTGGGGATCCATACTGGGAGCAGTGGGGACCGCGGGGATTTGTACTGGGAGTAGTGGGGATTGCGGGGATTAGTAATGGGAGCAGTGGGGACAGCGGGGATCCATCCCAGGAGCAGTGGGGACCGTGGGGATCTGTTTCGGGAGCAGTGGGGACAGCGGGGATCCATCCCAGGAGCAGTGGGGACCGTGGGGATCTGTTCCGGGAGCAGTGGGGACCGTGGGGATCCGTCCTGGGAGCAGTGGGGACCGCAGGGATTTGTACTGGGAGCAGTGGGGACGGCGGGGATCCATCCCAGGAGCAGTGGGAACCGTGGGGATCTGTTCCGGGAGCAGAGGGGACTGCGGGGATCCGTCCAGGGAGCAGTAGGGACTGTGGGGATCTGTCCTGGGAGCAGTGGGGACAGCAGGGATCTGTAATGGGAGCAGTGGGGACGGTGGGGATCCATCCTGGGAGCACTGGGGACAGCGGGGATTTGTACTGGGAGTAGTGGGGACCATGGGGATCTGTACCAGGATCAGTGGTACCGCTGGGATCCGTCCTGGGAGCAGTGGGGACTTTGGGGATCCATACTGGGAGCAGTGGGGACCACGGGGATCCATCCCGGGAGCAGTAGGGACTTTGGGGATCCATACTGGGAGCAGTGGGGACCGCGGGGATCCATCCTGGGAGCAGTGGGGACCGTGGGGATCCATCCCAGGAGCAGTGGGGACGGTGGGGATCTGTTCCGGGAGCAGTGGGGACTGCTGGGATCCATCCCAGGAGCAGTGGGGACCGTGAGGATCTGTTCCAGGAGCAGTGGGGACCGTGGGGATCTGTTCCGGGAGCAGTGGGGACCGCGGGGATCTGTTCCGGGAGCAGTGGGGACCGCGGGGATCTGTTCCGGGAGCAGTGGGGTCTGGCCACACCCCAATCCACGCCCATTTCTTTCTCCCCTGACAGGAGGAGTTGTCAGAGGGGCGCTGGCAGTCAGGGACATGCAGCAGATGCCGGAGACTGCAGGCACTCTGCTCCGGTGTACTGTGTTTTTTTGTTTTCTGCAGGATCCGCACCAAACTGCACAATAATAGTCTCTGATTATTTCATTTGCTGATTTTTTTTCTGCTTTTTCCCCTTATTTGATGCGTTTTTGGTGCAGATGTGAAGCCGCGTTATTAATGCGCTTTTTACATACAGGAAGGAGTTTGTATGTTCTCCCCGTATTTTGTGGGTTTCCTCCGGGTTCTCCAGTTTCCTCCCACATTCCAAAAAACATACTGATAGGGAATCTAGATTGTGAGCCCCTTTGGGGACAGCGACGATAATGTGTGCAAAACTGTAAAGCGCGCGGATATGTTAGCGCTATATAAAATAAAGGTTATTATTATTATTATTATTGATTTTGCTCTTAATAAAGTATCTGCAGTTTTTTACCTGCGGTTTTCAGGCTCCACAGGGGGCGCAGGTCAGTGATGTCTTTAGAGCACAGGGGGCGCAGGTCTGTGGTGTCATTGAGTACACAGGGGGCGCAGGTCAGTGGGACTTTTAGAGCAGGGGGACGCAGGTCAGTGAGATGTCTTTGAGCACAGGGGGCCGCAGGTCAGTTGGTGTTTTAGAGCACCAGGGGGTGCTCAGGTCAGTGGCGTTCTTTAGAGCACAGTGGGGAGCAGTCTGTGGTAGTCTTTAGAGCACGGGGCGTGAGGTCGGGTGTCTTAGAGCACAGGGGACGAGGCAGTGGTGTCTTTAGAGCACAGTGGGGCGGGTCAGGGTGTCTTTCCGGAGCAGTGGGGACAGGTCAGTGGTCTTTAGGGACAGTGGGTGCGGCAGGATGTCTTTAGAGCACAGGTGCGCCAGGTCAGTGGTTGTCTTAGAGCAGGGGGCGCAGGTCATGCGCAGTTGAGAGCACATGAGGGCGCAGGTCTGTGGTGTCTTTAGACTGCAGGCGGCGCCTGGCAGTGGTAGTCTATGATATCATGGGGCGCAGGTCAGTGTGTCTTAGACACAGGGGGCGCGGTCATGAATGCCCTTTTGAGCACAGAGGGGAGGTCATGTTGTCTTTAGGCACAGGGGCGCGGTCAGTGGGTCTTTAGATCACAGGGGACGCAGGTCAGGGGTTTGTCACATGGGTGCAGGTCAGTGACATGTCTTTAACCAACATGGGCCTAGTCGTGATCGTCTTTGGGAGCACGTGAGGCGCATGTCAGTGGGATCATATTAGATCACAGGGTGGTCCAGGTCAGTGTGGCTTTGACCATAGGGGCGGGTCCAGTGGTCTTTAGAGCCACAGGGGCGCAGGTCAGTGGTTCTTTAGAGCACAGGGGGGCAGGTCAGTGAGTGTCTTTAGAGCACAGGGGCGCAGGTCAGTGATGTCTTTAGAGCACAGGGGGGCAGGTCAGTGTGTCTTTAGAGCACAGGGGGCGCAGGTCAGTGGTGTCTTTAGAGCACAGGGGGTGCAGGTCAGTGATGTCTTTAGAGCACAGGGGGCCAGGTCAGTGTGTCTTTAGAGCACAGGGGGTGCAGGTCAGTGATGTCTTTAGAGCACAGGGGGGCAGGTCAGTGTGTCTTTAGAGCACAGGGGGCGCAGGTCAGTGGTGTCTTTAGACACAGGGGTGCAGGTCAGTGGTGTCTTTAGAGCACGGGGGCAGGTCAGTGATGTCTTTAGAGCACAGGGGGCAGGTCAGTGATGTCTTTAGAGCACAGGGGTGCAGGTCAGTGGTGTCTTTAGACACAGGGGCGCAGGTCAGTGGTGTCTTTAGACAAGGGGCCAGGTCAGTGATGTCTTATAGACACAGGGGGCAGGTCAGTGATGTCTTTAGAGCACAGGGGCGCAGGTCAGTGATGTCTTTAGAGCACAGGGGGCGCAGGTCAGTGGTGTCTTTAGAGCACAGGGGGCGCAGGTCAGTGGTGTCTTTAGAGCACAGGGGGGCAGGTCAGTGATGTCTTTAGAGCACAGGGGGCGCAGGTCAGTGGTGTCTTTAGAGCACAGGGGCGCAGGTCAGTGGTGTCTTTAGAGCACAGGGGGGCAGGTCAGTGATGTCTTTAGAGCACAGGGGGCAGGTCAGTGTGTCTTTAGAGCACAGGGGCGCAGGTCAGTGGTGTCTTTAGACACAGGGGGCGCAGGTCAGTGGTGTCTTTAGAGCACAGGGGGTGCAGGTCAGTGGTGTCTTTAGAGCACAGGGGGCGCGGTCAGTGTGTCTTTAGAGCACAGGGGGCGCAGGTCAGTGGTGTCTTTAGAGCACAGGGGGCGCAGGTCAGTGATGTCTTTAGACACAGGGGCGCAGGTCAGTGGTGTCTTTAGAGCACAGGGGGCAGGTCAGTGATGTCTTTAGAGCACAGGGGGCGCAGGTCAGTGGTGTCTTTAGGCACAGGGGGGCAGGTCAGTGTGTCTTTAGAGCACAGGGGGCGCAGGTCATGGTGTCTTTAGAGCACAGGGGTGCGGTCAGTGGGTCTTTAGACACAGGGGCGCAGGTCAGTGGTGTCTTTAGAGCACAGGGGGCGCAGGTCAGTGGATGTCTTTAGACACAGGGGAGCAGGTCAGTGGCTGTCTTTAGAGCACAGGGGGCGCAGGTCAGTGGATGTCTTTAGACACAGGGGGCAGGTCAGTGGTGTCTTTAGAGCACAGGGGCGCAGGTCAGTGCATGTCTTTAGAGCACAGGGGCGCAGGTCAGTGGGTCTTTAGAGCACAGGGGGCGCAGGTCAGTGTGTCTTTAGACACAGGGAGCGCAGGTCAGTGATGTCTTTAGACACAGGGAGCGCAGGTCAGTGGCGTTCTTTAGTAGCACAGGGGCGCAGGTCAGTGATGTCTTTAGAGCACAGGGGCGCAGGTCAGTGATGTCTTTAGAGCACAGGGGGCACGGTCCAGTGGTGTCTTTAGACACAGGGGGCTGCAGGTCAGTGTGGTCTTTAGAGCACAGGGGGCGCAGGTCAGTGTGGTCTTTAGAACAGGGGTGCAGGTCAGTGGTGTCTTTTGCTAACAGGGGGTGCAGTCAGTGTGTCTTTAGCACAGGGGGCGCAGGTCAGTGTGTCTTTAGAGCACAGGGGGCGCAGGTCAGTGGTGTCTTTAGAGCACAGGGGGGCAGGTCAGTGATGTCTTTAGAGCACAGGGGGTGCAGGTCAGTGGTGTCTTTAGAGCACAGGGGGGCAGGTCAGTGTGTCTTTAGAGCACAGGGGGTGCAGGTCAGTGATGTCTTTAGAGCACAGGGGGCGCAGGTCAGTGATGTCTTTAGAGCACAGGGGGTGCAGGTCAGTGGGTCTTTAGACACAGGGGGCGCAGTGTCAGTGGAGTGTCTTTAGAGCACAGGGGGTGCAGGTCAGTGATGTCTTTAGAGCACAGGGGGTGCAGGTCAGTGATGTCTTTAGAGCACAGGGGGCGCAGGTCAGTGATGTCTTTAGAGCACAGGGGGCGCAGGTCAGTGGATGTCTTTAGAGCACAGGGGGGGCTGGTGCAAGGTCAGGTGATGTCTTTAGAGCACAGGGGGGCAGGTCAGTGATGTCTTTAGAGCACAGGGGCGCAGGTCAGTGGATGTCTTTAGAGCACAGGGGCGCAGGTCAGTGGGTCTTTAGAGCACAGGGGGCAGCAGGTTCAGTGGAGTCAGTCTTTAGAGCACAGGGGGCAGGTCAGTGATGTCTTTAGAGCACAGGGGGCGCAGGTCAGTGGTGTCTTTAGAGCACAGGGGCGCAGGTCAGTGATGTCTTTAGAGCACAGGGGGCGCAGGTCAGTGGTGTCTTTAGAGCACAGGGGGGCAGGTCAGTGGTGTCTTTAGAGCACAGGGGCGCAGGTCAGTGATGTCTTTAGAGCACAGGGGGCGCAGGTCAGTGGTGTCTTTAGAGCACAGGGGGCCAGGTCAGTGGTGTCTTTAGAGCACAGGGGCGCAGGTCAGTGATGTCTTTAGAGCACAGGGGGCGCAGGTCAGTGGATGTCTTTAGAGCACAGGGGGCGCAGGTCAGTGGGTCTTTAGAGCACAGGGGGGCAGGTCAGTGTGTCTTTAGAGCACAGGGGGTGCAGGTCAGTGGTGTCTTTAGAGCACAGGGGCGCAGGTCAGTGGTGTCTTTAGAGCACAGGGGGTGCAGGTCAGTGGTGTCTTTAGAGACACAGGGGGTGCAGGTCAGTGGCGTCTTTAGAGCACAGGGGCGCAGGTCAGTGATGTCTTTAGAGCACAGGGGGCGCAGGTCAGTGGTGTCTTTAGAGCACAGGGGGCGCAGGTCAGTGGTGTCTTTAGAGCACAGAGGGCGCAGGTCAGTGATGTCTTTAGAGCACAGGGGCGCAGGTCAGTGGTGTCTTTAGACCACAGGGGGCGCAGGTCAGTGGCGTCTTTAGAGCACAGGGGCGCAGGTCAGTGGCGTCTTTAGACACAGGGGCGCAGGTCAGTGTGTCTTTAGAGCACAGGGGCGCAGGTCAGTGGCGTCTTTAGAGCACAGGGGGCGCAGGTCAGTGGTGTCTTTAGAGCACAGGGGCGCAGGTCAGTGTGTCTTTAGAGCACAGGGGCGCAGGTCAGTGTGTCTTTAGAGCACAGAGGGGCAGGTCAGTGGTGTCTTTAGAGCACAGGGGGGCAGGTCAGTGGGTCTTTAGACACAGGGGGCGCAGGTCAGTGGTGTCTTTAGAGCACAGGGGGGCAGGTCAGTGGGTCTTTAGAGACAGGGGTGCAGGTCAGTGGTGTCTTTAGAGCACAGGGGCGCAGGTCAGTGATGTCTTTAGAGCACAGGGGGCAGGTCAGTGGTGTCTTTAGAGCACAGGGGGCGCAGGTCAGTGGTGTCTTTAGAGCACAGGGGGTGCAGGTCAGTGATGTCTTTAGAGCACAGGGGGTGCAGGTCAGTGATGTCTTTAGAGCACAGGGGGTGCAGGTCAGTGATGTCTTTAGAGCACAGGGGGCGCAGGTCAGTGGTGTCTTTAGAGCACAGGGGGCTGCAGGCAGTTGGTGTCTTTAGAGCACAGGGGGGCAGGTCATGTGTGTCTTTAGAGCACAGGGGGTGCAGGTCAGTGATGTCTTTAGAGCACAGGGGCGCAGGTCAGTGATGTCTTTAGAGCACAGGGGCGCAGGTCAGTGGTGTCTTTAGAGCACAGGGGGCGCAGGTCAGTGGCTGTCTTTAGACCACAGGGGTGCAGGTCAGTGATGTCTTTAGAGCACAGGGGGGCGCATGGTCAGTGAGTCGTCTTTAGAGCACAGGGGCGCAGGTCAGTGAGCGTCTTTAGACCACAGGGGCGCAGGTCAGTGGTCTTTAGACCACAGGGGGCGCAGGTCAGTGGCGTCTTTAGACCACAGGGGCGCAGGTCAGTGGCGTCTTTAGACCACAGGGGGCGCAGGTCAGTGGTGTCTTTAGACCACAGAGTCAGTGGCGTCTTTAGAGCACAGAGGGCGCAGGTCAGTGGTCTTTAGACCACAGGGGGCGCAAGGTCAGTGGTATCTATAGACCACAGGGGGCGCAGGTCAGTGGCGTCTTTAGACCACAGGGGGCGCAGGTCAGTGGCGTCTTTAGACCACAGGGGGCGCAGGTCAGTGGTGTCTTTAGACCACAGGTCAGTGGCGTCCTTAGACCACAGGGGCGCAGGTCAGTGGAGGGACACTCGGTAATGGCTGAGAGGGTGAGTCAGTCCGTAATGAGATGGCGCCACTGGCGGTAGTAATCTGAGGAGAGGAGAGGGAGTCAACCTTCGTCCTACTCTGTAGTCGCCTTCCCGCCAAGTGCCCTGTGTTCCCGCGCTCAGTCCCTTTTATCTCCCCCTCACCCCCTTCTGTCAGGTGTTCAGGCCTTTCCCATACAGACAAGTTGTCCCCCGGCAACAGTGGTGACGGTGTAAGGGGGTGAAGAACAAGAACAGACAGAAGAAGGTTACCTCCCTTGCTCCTTGTCCGGAACCATGTGGTAGGGCAGCGCGTTGCAGGGGGAAGACTAAGTGACTTGGACCGACCGCACCATGTGACGGTTATGAGTAGTGGGGGACTGGTTAGGGCTGTGAACCGGAAGGCAGAAGGGCGTAAGGCGTGAAAGCAGCGCGCGCAGAGCAGAGAGCAGCGTGCGTCGCGCGGAGGAGAGGGAGGTCGCTTGGCTGCTGCTGTGACTTAGCAGACCGTGACACAGTGAGACTCACCTGCGAGTGCGTGAGCGCGGAAGCCTCGGTGTCTGGAGGAGGCTTCCCTCAGGAGAGTACATATACAGACAGGCCTCGGTCCTGACTTTTCCCTCGGTGACAGGCCAGGGCCCCTGACGTTCCAGAGAGAGACTTGCCAGTTCCCTCATCGTCGTTCTTACCTAGTGACTGTCATCCTGACACATAAGACTCACAGCAGGAGACTCTCTGCTCTTCCATGTTATTCCTTTCTCCCGCTTCGACCCCCACATTTTCCCGCTGTTTGTCAAGAATAGGAGAGAGACTTTGGAAACTTCAAGTGCCGCTGTTGACGGTGCCTACGTCGGAGGAGACGGTGTCTACAGTCGAGGTTTCATCGAGCTGATCAGTTCCCAGCATCCTCTTCGCTTCTTCTGTCGTATAGCTAAGTTTTAATGTACTGTTGGAATTACGTTTTATTCCCCTTTACTTCTCCCTGCGAGGAGATATCGTTCCTCTGTAGATAAATCCTTCACCTGTTGGTCTGCCGCTGGTCCGTGGTGACGCAGCTCCTGCACGATTCTTACGTTTCTACAACGGCCCGATAGTTCCGGCTCCAGCGCTGTCCCTGTTCATCCCCTTACACTGTCATCAACTTCAGAGGCGCAGAATTGGCCGCCCTGTAATAAGGGGTAAATCACTGACAATGTTTCCACAAGCCACAACTGCACTGCTCCTGCAGGTGTCGGCCCCACGATGTGCAGCCGCTTACCTCTGATCGCTGCATTGTTGGTGCAGATCAGTGGCAGCGTTTTGTAGTGAGGTTTTTACTGCAGAACTGTTGATTGTTGTTTTCATGTTGTTTTTCAGATACTCCATAGAAGTCTGCAAGGAAAAACAAAACTGCACAATGCATGCAGCATTTACTGCAGGTGTGAACACGGTCTTATCTGAGAGGCTGCACAAATTACAAGGTGCGTCCTGAGATGTCCAGCAGGGGGTCACATCCACCATCTTGGCCAGGGGGCGCTGGCACTGGCCCCTCAGCACATTCCTCTCTTCTATAGTAATTAAGGTCAATAATGATGATGGGGGTCCGCACGGTAGGAGGTCGGGGCCACATCTTTACCTGGAGAAAGTGACCTGTTTGGTCAGCAGTGCCCCCTCTAATATGGAAATGAGGGGGAGACAGTAGTCTGAGCCCCCACCAGTGACCCCACCATTGACCCCGCAGACCCCATAAAAAGGTGTCAGATCTCCAGAGCACACATTCCGTGCCTGAGAATATGGGGGTCCTCAGCCATAAATACCACACAGAGGCCATCAACACCTGACCTCACCAGTGACTCTGCAGACCCCATAAGTGGAGACCCCAAAGATTTGAGTGATGGGAATCAGATTCTCAGGGTGCACTCATCCCACGTGAGAATAAGAGGGTCCTCGGCCATATATACTCACTGACCTGCAGATTTCTGGGGTGCTACCCCTGAGAATATGAGGGAGTCCTAGTTCCCTCTTACATTCATGGCGTTCTTTAATTAAAGGGACAGGAAAAATACTTGGAAAATGGGGCGAGCGCCCAATGTGAAGGCCCCGTAATATCCGTATCATTACTACTCCCATCATCACTAATATCACATCCTGATTATCAGGGAGCGGGTGGGAATGTGTCCTGGGTCAGCATGGACCCCGGTGATCAGCATGGACCCCGGTCAGCATGGATCCCAGGATCAGCATGGGAGGACCCGTCAGCTGGATCGTCAGCATGGATCCCGGTCAGCATGGACCCGGTCAGCATGGACCCGGTCAGCATGGACCCCGTCAGCAGGATCCGGTCAGATGGATCCCTCCATGGACCCCGTCAGCATGGATCCCGGTCAGCATGGACCCGGTCAGCATGGACCCCAGTCAGCATGGATCCCGTCAGCATGGATCCCAGTCAGCATGGACCCCGGTCAGCATGGACCCACGCAGTCCTAGCATGGATCCCTCGCGCGTCAGCATGGACCCGGTCAGCATGGATGTCCACAGTCAGCATGGATCCCAGTCAGCATGGATCCCAGTCAGCATGGACCCCGGTCAGCATGGACCCCAGTCAGTATGGACCCCGGTCAGCATGGACCCCGGTCAGCATGGATCCCAGTCAGCATGGATCCCGGTCAGCATGGACCCCGGTCAGCATGGACCCCAGTCAGCATTGATCCCGGTCAGCATGGACCCTGGTCAGCATGGACCCTGGTCAGCTGTCGCATTTCTCTAGTCTCAGTGTCGCTCTTCGCTCCGGGCTGCGGATTTCTTTGCTTGTCTTCTTCCTCCTCATCTTTCATTCTACAGGAAAGCCTATATTGAAGCAGGAGAGTTCCCGGACCGGTCGAGTTTCCCCCTGGGGGTAAATTCACGTAGACGGTGCTGGATCTGGGTCCTCGCCGCCCCTCCCTGGCTCATTAGTACATGGGGATATGTCACCTCGGCCTCATGGGACGGCGCGGAGGGCGCCTGGAACGCGATCTGCCTTCAGTGGAGGCGCTTTTTGTGAGGCCGCGTTCTGTGTGCGGTGGGGAGGGAGGTATAGGATTGCCGCCTTTGTGCAGGTGTCACGAATATCGGACCTGGGTTTCCGACGTTAAAGCCGTTTTCCGGTTTTGTGTAAAAGAATTATTGTAGACTGAAAGCTTCTGTCCTTTCTAATCTCAAAAGCTAAACACTGGCCTGATACATTGTAACGGAGTGTAACCACAGGACAGAGATTTCTGCTGTGCATTGTACAACCTGGACGCCAGACTGATACATTGTAACAAACTCTCAGCACAGGACGGAGATTCCTGTTCACATCAGTAAATGTTCCGAGAGTAAAACGGAGAAGAATCGGTGGTCGACCATGTGACGTCTACGGGGCCTGTGAATAGGGGGATCCAATGGCGGGGAACTGTAGGGGCATCATGCGGTGTGTTGGGGGCAGACATGAACAGAATACGGCCCCTCAGCAGTTCAGTGCTCCTCATAATGCACAATGTCGTCTGCTTTGGCGGCAGATGTGGCCCTCCATGTCTCGGGCCCCTGTGCATGTCAGTGGTATGTGGCACCAGACATCCTGCAGGCTTCATAAATGGAGGCGACTCTTCTGGAGATTCCAGCAATTGCTTCCATTTTTAAACTTTTCTTGGGTCCCGGCCCCTGACGATTCGTCCACCTCAAGTCTCGGACTTTCTTAAATGGCTGAAAGGTCATCAATTGACTCCTGTTTGTTAATTAGAGGAGCAGGAAGATTAAGTCATGGCATCAGCTGAGTGGGATAAAGCGGTTTAGTCTGCAGGATGGGACGGATTAAAGGACTGGATCATTCACGGAGCGGTCGCCTCGGCCTTCAGCTAATCTGCGCACAGACGCTCCCCGATCACAGGAGCGAGGGTCCGGACATCACATTCAGTAAAGGGGGTCAATTATAGGCAATGTCAGAGTAAATGTACGAGCGGCTCGTCTGCGGCTGAAAATCAGATCCTACGTCTGAGCTTCTGCTGCGGTGCGAGAATTTCTGCAAACCGCACCCAGATGACGGGACAGTCGCAGAAGTGCCGCAAGATGGGAACTAAACCTTCACAGCAGCAAAATCCTGGAGCATTTTACATGGCTGCCGGTCTACTGATCTCAAATGATTGGGAATAAGGATGTCACTTCTCCAAGTCCCGTCTTGTGCCTCTAACTTTAATTAAGATACATACATACTAGTAGTGAATATACCGTGTGTATATATATATATATATATATATATATATATATATACAGCTCTGGTGATAATGAAGAGAACACTGCACAGTGATATAACAATCCGCTTCTCTCCATGTCTGACAGCCGTTCCATCCCAGTGTCAGCTGCACACACTGCACTATATATATATATATATATATATATACTAGTAGTGAATATACCGTGTGTGTATATATATATACAGCTCTGGTGATAATGTAGAGCCCACTGCACAGTGTAATAACAATCCGCTTCTCTCCATGTCTGACAGCCATTCCATCCCAGTGTCAGCTGCACACACTGCACTATATATATATATATATATATATATATACTAGTAGTGAATATACGTGTGTGTACATATATACAGCTCTGTGATAATGAAGAGCCATGCACAGTGTTATAACAATCCGCTTCTCTCCATGTCTGACAGACGTTCCATTTCAGTGTCAGCTGCACACACTGCACTATATATATATACTAGTAGTGAATATACCGTGTGTATATATATATATTACAGCTCTGGTGATAATGAAGAGCCCACTGCACAGTGTTATAACAATCCGCTTCTCTCCATGTCTGACAGACGTTCCATTTCAGTGTCAGCTGCACACACTGCACTATATATATATATACTAGTAGTGAATATACCGTGTATGTATATATACAGCTCTGGTGATAATGAAGAGACCACTGCACAGTGTTATAACAATCCGCTTCTCTCCATGTCTGACGGCCGTTCCATCCCAGTGTCAGCTGCACACACTGCACATATATATATATATATATATATATATATATATACTAGTAGTGAATATACTGTGTGTGTATATATATATACAGCTCTGGTGATAATGAAGAGACCACTGCACAGTGTTATAACAATCCGCTTCTCTCCATGTCTGACGGCCGTTCCATCCCAGTGTCAGCTGCACACACTGCACTATATATATATATATATATATATATTTACTAGTAGTGAATATACCGTGTGTGTATATATATATACAGCTCTGGTGATAATGAAGAGAACACTGCACAGTGTATAACAATCCGCTTCTCTCCATGTCTGACGGCCGTTCCATCCCAGTGTCAGCTGCACACACTGCACTATATATATATATATATATATATATATATATATACTAGTAGTGAAGATGTGTGGCCCAGCTGCGCAAGGCACACATGTCTCTGGAAAATGCACAGAAAGGTAACTGTAAAGCTTGATATTCATTCACGCACACTTCTCA
>JARQOD010004432.1:0-54961 GCA_033576555.1 Oophaga sylvatica
AGGGAGAGAATCAGGGCGGGAACATGAAAGCTGGAAACTCCATATTGACTGAGGGCAAGATAGCTGCAGCAAGACAGAAAGCAAAAATGGCAGACGGAAAAACTGAGTTTCAAGAAACATGTACAAAGAACCTTACATTACTCCCCCCTTAGGGACAACCTCCGGATGACCTCAGACCAGGCTTGTCTGGGTACCTCTGATGAAACTGGCGGAGCAAGCGAGGAGCATTAACGTTATTGACTGGTTCCCATGAGTTGTCCTCCACTGGGTAGCCCTGCCATTTAATCAAATATTGTAACTGATTTCTGTACAACCTGGAATCTAGAATCCTTTCCACCACAAATTCTTCCTGACCATCGACTAGCACTGGGTCAGGGCAAGGAGAAGAACGTCCAGGAAACGTATTGGGTGTTGCAGCCTTTAGTAGGGATACATGAAAGACAGGGTGGATTCTCATAGTTCTGGGCAGTTGAAGACGACAAGCAACGGCACTTATAATTTTACTGATTTTATAGGGTCCAATGTACTTATGTCCCAACTTAGACGATGGAATCCTTAACTTAAGATTTCTGGTTGACAGCCAGACCAAGTCTCCTACCTTGAAAGCTGGTGCAGGTTTACGAAATTTATCTGCTGCTTTCTTGTACCTTTCCTGAGCCAATTCCAGATTTTCCTTTAGAAGATCCATATTCTTTTGTAAAGACGTGATTCTTTCAGCCACTGCTGGCAAGGGCGTTTCTATGGGAAATCGAGGAAGAATGTTAGGATGATAACCTAAATTGGAGTAAAAAGGAGACTGCTTAGTGGAGGCTCTCTGAGAGTTGTTATAAGAGAACTCAGCCAGTGGAAGTAGATCCACCCAATCATCCTGTAGGTGGCAGATAAAGTAGCGGAGATACTGCTCCAGGGTCTGATTGGTTCGTTCTGTCTGTCCATTAGTCTGGGGATGAAAAGCAGAAGAAAGGTTTACTTTAATGTCCAATGCGGCACAGAAATTTTGCCAAAACCTTGAAGTGAATTGCACCCCTCGATCCGAAATGACCTCATCCGGTACTCCATGTAAGCGAAACACATTCTTAATCATCAAATCTGATGTCTGTTTTGCAGTGGGTAAGCCGACACAAGGGATAAAATGAGCTGCCTTTGTTAAACGATCAACCACCACTAGAATGGTGTTCTTCCCTTGAGAGGTTGGTAATTCCACAATGAAGTCCATAGAAATGGATCCCCACGGGCGGGACGGGGTGGGAAGGGTTGCAACAGACCAGTTGGTGAGGAGCGAGGTGTTTTGCATCTTGCACAGACTTCACATGAAGTGACATAGTTTAAAACATCTTTCCTGTAAGTGGGCCACCAAAAGAAACGAGAAAGAAATTCCTGTGTCTTTAGAATTCCTCTATGCCCAGCTATCTTGGAATCGTGGATGAGTTGCAATACTCTCAATCTGACTGTTTCAGGTATATACAGACGTTGTCCCTGAATCCACACACCATTCTTAAAGACAAGACTTACGTCCCTTGGGGGTTGTGCCAACAAGGAATCCGCATGGTATGCTTCCTTGATGTCCTTAAGTAGGTCTTGATTATGAATCACTCCCAGGAATCTAGAGTCAGGAAGAATAGTCTTAGGAGGAGTAAGTGGACGGGTCTCTGCTGAATGAATCCTAGAGAGTGCATCAGCCTTTCCATTGCGCGATCCTGGCCTATAAGAAATTACAAAATTAAATTGGTTTGGAAAAGATTCCAGATAGCCTGGCGAGGAGTCAGGCACTTAGCCGACCTGATAAATTCAAGGTTACGATGGTCTGTCAGGACGACTATTTGCTGTGCAGCTCCCTGAAGAAGGTGTCTCCATTCTTTGAAGGCGGCAATAATGGCCAACAACTCTCTATTGCCCACATCGTAGTTCCTCTCAGCCGAAGACAACTGCTGGGAAAAGAAGGCACAGGGATGCAAGACATTCTTCTCACCTGTTCTCTGAGAGAGTATAGCTCCAACGGCACAGTCTGAAGCATCCACCTCTATTATGAAGGCAAGTTCGGGGTTGGGATGTACTAAGATAGGTGCGATGGTAAATTTATCCTTTAGACGGGAAAATGCTTCCTGGGCTTGGGGGGTCCAGGAGAACCTAGACTCTTTCCGGGTAAGTTGGGTGATAGGTGACACTACCTCAGAGAAATTCCTAATGAAACGTCTATAGAAGTTGGCAAACCCGATGAAGCGCTGCACCTCCTTCACATTTCTAGGAATTGGCCAATCCTTGATGGCTTGGGTCTTGCTTCCATAAATACTAATCCCTTGTGTAGACAGTACATACCCCAGAAATTGAATTTCGGTCCTATGGAATTCACACTTTTCAAGTTTGATGTAAAGATGGTTTTGTCTTAGACGTTCTAAGACCATTCTCACATGTCCATGATGTTCCTCTGTGGAGTTAGAAAAAATTAGAATATCATCCAGATAAATCACCACGAATGTATCTAGGAGATCCCTGAAGATGTCATTCACCAAGTGTTGGAAAGTGGCTGGGGCGGTACTCAGACCAAAAGGCATAACTAGATATTCAAAGTGTCCATAGCGTGACCTGAATGCAGTCTTCCATTCATCCCCAGGTCTAATACGGACCAAGTTATAGGCCCCACGGAGATCCAGTTTAGAGAAAATTTTGGCATGCCGCACTCTCTCCAATAACTCAGGGATTAAAGGCAATGGATAACGGTTTCTAATAGTAACCTTATTGAGTTCCCTATAGTCTACGCAGGGTCTCAGAGATCCATCTTTCTTCTTCACAAAGAAGATGGGTGCACCTGCAGGAGATGAAGAGGGGCGTATGAAGCCCTTGGCTAGATTTTCGTCTATGTAATCCTTTAAAGCCTTTAGCTCGGGCCCCGCCAGGGGTAGATCTTACCAAAGGTATCTCTGCTCCAGGCAATAATTCAATTGGACAATCATATGGACGGTGAGGGGAAGCTGGTCAGCGTTCTTCTTGTCACATAAATCCCCATAGTCCTGGTATACAGCTGGTAGTTCAGGGACTGACATGGTTCCTTTAGGAACAGAGCAAGCTGAAACTTCTGGACTCATCTGTTTCTCTGGAAAGTGTAATTCCTTGGTCTCCCAGTTAATGGTAGGGTTCTGAGCCAGCAGCCATGGTAGCCCTAGAATAATGGGAAAGTGGGGAGAAGAGATAAGCATAAAGGACAGTTTCTCTTGATGATCTTTACCCATAAGGACCCTCAAAGGCTCCGTTTCCTGATCCACTGGTCCAGAGGTCAGCAGGGAGCCATCCACAGTCTCCATCTGTACTGGAGTAGCCTTCTTCACTGAACGTATCCCCTGTTTCAGAGCAAAGGAGATATCCATAAAATTTCCACTTGCCCCTGAGTCGATCATAGCAGAGCTAGACACCCAGACTGAGTCAACCCAGAGTTTGATGGAAAGGAGGCAATGAGAATTTTTTTTCTTACAACTCAGCTGGGACACCGCTGAGGAAACTTGAAAAATTGCAGCGTTTACACAGTCATCGTCCTCAGAAGTGACGGAGTTTAAGTCAGAGAAATCAATATCTGTTGCTGCAGATCTCTCTGGAGCCTGAGGCTCGGACCTGACAGATCTCCTCTCGCAACACTCACAGTGAATGACTGCTGCAGTAGTCTTACGAGAACGGCTGGGGCAGTTTATAATGAAGTGCCCTGACTTACCACAGTAGAAACATAGATTTTCCTTTAAATGATGTTCTTTGCGTGCATCACTAACCCATCTTTGTAAAGAGTCCACCTGCATGGGTTCAGGTTCAGGTTCCCGTGTGATCCTACTCAAAGGTTCCTTAGCTGGGGAGGAAGGTAGGAAAAGGTTAGTGCGATTACTTTCGAACCATCTCTCTTGCCTGCGTTCAGTCAGACGAGCATCAATACGGATGCAGTAGTTAATAAAGTCACCTAACGCAGTGGGAGGGTCGGCACGAGCAAGTTCATCCTTAATCAGTGGAGACAACCCTTTTCGAAAAATAGATTTTTTGGCGGAACTGTCCCAAGTGGTATCGAGGGCCCATCTCCTAAAATCCAAGGCATATTCGGCTACTGAGCGCTTACCTTGGCGCAAAGTTAACATGGCTGCTTCAGCTGTTGCACCTCGATTGGGGTCATCAAACACCTGCCCCATGGCTGAAATGAAAGCATCAAGATGATCCAAACATTCATCCTCAGTCTCAATCAGAGGGTTTGCCCACATCAAAGCCTTGTTGGTAAGCAACATGATTATAGTAAGCACTTTAGATTGTTCAGTGGGAAATTGTGAAGCATGTGCAGAAAAAAAGATTGCATTGGTTAATAAATCCCCTGAATTTGTCACGTTCACCGCCAAAATGAAAAGGGGGTAACTTGGGAATCCCAGAACTCGGGGTTATGGCAGGAGCCTGGACTCGTTCCTCTAGAACCTCAATCCTGGCTCGTAAATCCTGGGTAGTTTGTCCAAACACTTGCAAATTGTGATTAGTGAGGTCCTGTAGGTTTGCAAAACGGGTCTTTATAGTCTGTATATCTGCAAGGATTGTATCAGTCACTCCGCAAAGCTTCTTTATGCGAGCCTCCATCTTCCAGATCTTTTAAGACAGGAGTACTGGAAGGAGAAGAGAAAAAAAAAAAACAATAATGTTTACCTGTGGTAACACTGCAGAGTAAAATTAAGGGAATGTGCTCACCTGGAATGGTTGTGAGAAGTCACAACCACTGTCATCACAGAAATATAACCGGACATCTGATATCCACAGTCACAGCAGACACCGCCTTCCCAGACCCAGCAGACACTAACGTTTGGCTTCAGAATCTTGTAATGTATGGTGTACAGTTCATATAGCGTCTTGTGCTTGGGTGCGAGGAAAACACATGAAACACAGGTTTAATATAGAAGGACTTGTATTACTTCATACAAGTGGCAAAAAGGGTCACACAGTTTGCAGGTACAGAAGCAGGAGACACAGCAGGCCAGAGTAACTTAAGCTCAGCAATAACTCTCCACAACAGGTTCAGGATCTCTTCTCTGTTACCGTAATTCCATGCAAACGTGGATTTATCAAATAGCAGGTTTCCAGAGTCCACAAGTGTTCCAAAGTTCCTCAGTAGGAAATAGCTGGAGTACAAAGTCCAAGGTTTTCAGGAGTCAGGTCACAGGCTCACTGCAGGCTTGATTCTGAAGCACTGATTGCTCAGCTGAGGCTGCTTAAGAAGCAAGAGGGAGAGAATCAGGGCGGGAACATGAAAGCTGGAAACTCCATATTGACTGAGGGCAAGATAGCTGCAGCAAGACAGAAAGCAAAATGGCCGACGGAAAAACTGAGTTTCAAGAAACATGTACAAAGAACCTTACACGGGGCTCCGGTACAGACAGGTAGACCTCTGGTGCCTGCGCGGCCTCCTCCATGAGGACGGGTGTCGCTTCTTCTGTCTCAGCGACGGGGGCAGACAGCGGGATCTGGGGTGCTGCCGGTGCAGAGTTTTTTGCAGGAACGGGTGCCTCCACTGCGACAACGTCAACCGGATCACATTGCAAGGGCTGGGATGCCCGCACGGACTCCTCTACTAGAACGGGTGCCTCACCTTCCGGTACAGACACTTCAGGTAAGAGGGATTGGCGCCGCTCCAAGTTTAGTTTTAGGGCACGCCAGCTGGCTTCCATCCTGGCGACCTCCTCCCGGTGCCGGGCCAGGCCTCTTAGGGTATCCTCCGCTTCTTGCAGCGTAGGAGGGTTTCCAGGCCGGGTGCCCAACGGTGGTTCCGTGGCGATCGGGTCGCTTCCGTGGGGGGAGAGCTCTGACTGCTCCATCCCTTCACACTTCTGCTCGTGTCCATTAGCCATCTCTGCCAAGTCACATGTGTCATTAGCATCTGGAGAGGGCCCCTCTTTTGTAGTGAGGCGGGACCTTCGTGTTAGTTTCCGCACACTGAGGAGGATGAGGAGGCGGAACTGAAGAGCTGTGGGGCACGATCTTACATTGCAGTACCATTTAGAGTGGTCGGCCATCGTTTTTGCGCCACTGAGTGAGTGTACACCCACGAAGAGCACGCCCTTCTTCTTCACCAGTGCCTCGTCGTGACGCAGATATGGCGGAAAAATGGCAAATACATTCTCTGATGATTTTAGCAATTCTCAAGCACAAAACCAGTTCAATTCAGGCACACAGGACTCGCTTATAGCGAGCTACAGAATCCTGTTCGTGACGCCCAAGTTGAGTCGCACAGAGCCAGAGGTTTTGGGGGTACTCGGCACCGAGCCCGTCGACTTCTATGGGGTATGTCACGGCTTTACCCGGCAATTGAATCAGAGTCTATTTTACTATGTAGAAGTGTATAAACTATAAATATATGTATATATATGTCACAATGACATGTATATATATATATATATATGTATTCTATGTGTGTATATTTTGTGTTTACAACGAAAGAAAGGGTTTTTTTTTGTTGCGATATTTTGTTCCCATAGACTTACATGGGACTTCCGGTATCGGAATCGGATATCGACGATATTTAGTGATATCGGCGATACCATTCCGATACGATATTTTTAGATATCGAGCAGTATCGCTCAACACTACTAGCTACACATGTTGAAAAAAACATGACATGTTAAAGTGGCTAGTGCTACACATAGATATCAGGCTACACCCTTATTTCTAAGCTGTAAACAAGTGAAACGTCACCTTTAAAACTATTAAATGATTAGTCTTGGTAACAAATCTGTAACAAAATAATTGTGACATATTATTGCAGATATCCACATGTCTAACACAAATGCTAACACAAAAGCATACTTATGCTATAGGGTACTGATGGTGAACCTTGTCACTCCATAACTTTGACAAATCCAACTGACATCATGCCTCAAATGCTGCAATGTTGGAAGTGCATAATGTGGGTTGAACTTTGACAACAGCTGCAGTGCGAAGGTTATCCTTCAGTGTTCTTGGCTTTTAAATAAAAGCATACAAGTAAATATAATAATCCATTGTTGATTAAGGGACGTGATGTACACATGTAATATTGTGCAAACAATGGATGTAGGACTAGTCCTCTTCAACATTACTTATATTTGTGTCATTTGAAAAAATACATATTTAATTACAAATTTAACAACCCATGTTCACTAGGTGTGAAAGGCCCCTTTGTGTACTTCTATAGTGTTTGCAACCAATGTATTGTATACAGAAGGAAGCGCGTCACACTAATAGATTTGAATTATTTGAAATAGAATGGAGCAGCACCAATTAGAGAAAAATGTCAAGGATGAGGCAGGGACACACGCTCAGCAGACTACAACCAGCAGTGGTTGAAGAAGTAACTGTAGCGTGATCTGCACTCAAAAAATATAAACCTCAGACTACTATGAACACTGCACACAACTGTTCACTAGGTATGAAAGGCCCCTTTGTGTACTTCTATAGTGTTTGCAACCAATGTATTGGATACGGATGGAAGCGAGTCACACTAATAGATTTGAGTTGTTTGAAATAGAATGGAGCAGCACCAATTAGAGAAAAATGTCAAGGATGAGGCAGTGACACACGCTCAGCAGACTACAACCAGCAGTGGTTGAAGAACTAACTGGAGCGTGATCTGCAATCCAAAAATGAAAACCTCAGACTACAGTGAACACTGCACACAACTGTTCACTAGCTGTGAAAGGCCCCTTTGTGTACTTCTATAGTGTTTGCAACCAATGTATTGGATACGGATGGAAGCACGTCACACTAATAGATCACTGTTAATTTCAATTGAATGGAGCAGCACCAATTCCACCAAATAATAAAAAAAAAGAGTCAGTGAGTGACACGTGCAGATGACTACAAACAGCGTTGGATGCAGAGCAAACTGCAGCGTCACCTGCACTCACACACACACCTTGCACAGAGCTGTGAAAACAACACTGCAAGGAAAAAGGATGATTTACACAGCGGTTTCTCAAATAGCCTGCCTACAGAACAATTCACAAAAACGCTATCTGTAACTGTCCCTCAGAGTCAGCAGAGCAGCATTCTGTCCCTAACTGAATTCACAGCACAGTGACGCTAAAATGGCGGCGGCGCCTTTTATAGTGCATTCTGACATCATTTCAGCATCCAATCACAGCCATGCCATTAGTTAACATGACCGCAGCATTACAGGATGTGCCCACACTTCGTAGGATTCCTCATTGGCTGACTAAAATCACAGTGCCTCTCAAAGAACTATGGGAACTTCCGATTCCGGTATACGATATAGGAAAAATATCGGAACTAAGTATCGGATTTCCAATACAGCGAATATCGGCCGATACCCGATACTTGCGGTATCGGAATGCTCAACACTAGTCACCGCTATTCCCCACGCAGGAGCAATAACTGCCGTATCGTTACCGCGCATACGCGGGTAGAGTGCGCCGTTGTGGCTGTTACTGCGCATGTGCGGGAATAGCTGTGACGTGAATATCACTTGCGCAGGCGCAGTTCGTGGCCTTGAGTGATGCCTTATGGGATTCGGAAACAGCGGCTGGAAGTCCCAGCTGGCGATTATATTATAAGATAGTCAAATTGGAGTACCCCTTTAGTGTCTGATGCTGCTGCACTATCTACTGGGATGGAAAGCAGGAATCCTCTGCAGAGATCCTTGACTGCTCTCCTCGTGATGTAGCAGGTTTCCATACTGATATCTGCACATTGGCATCCATGCCAGTGTAAGACTCTAGGGCTGTGGGTGCTGTGGAAGAGCTCATCAGCAGCCCAGCCTCCAGCTAATATCAGTTCTCCTGCTTTAATCATCCCAGCAGCAGCAGCAGTAGGAGCAGCAGCAGGTGCAGCACTCTCCCCCAGCGTCTCCCCATACACTGCAGACTGCCAATCGCTGCTCTGCAGATCACTACTGGACAAACACAAGAAGGTCATTGCTGCCCACACTGCAGCAGGCACCGCTGCCACCCTGCCCAGCTCCTACACACACCGCACGCCTAGGAGGAAGGTGTCTGACGGGATCTTAAGCCCTTAGTGACAGAGCCAATTTTCAGCTTAATGACCGGGCCAATTTTTACAATTTTGACCACTGTCACTTTATGAGGTTATAACTCTGGAACGCTTTAACGAATCCAGCTGATTCTGAGATTGATTTTTCGTGACATATTTTTCTTCACGTTAGTGGTAAATTTTTTTTTATATGACTTGCTTTTATTTATGAAAAAAACGGAAATATGGCGAAAATTTTCAAAATTTAGCAATTTTCAAACTTTAAATTTTTATGTCCTTAAATCAGAGAGATATGTCACACAAATTTCTTAATAAATAACATTTCCCACATGTCTACTTTACACCAGCAGAATTTTGGGAACAAAATTTTTTGGGTTACGAAGTTATAAGGGTTAAAAGTTGACCATCGATTTCTCATTTTTACAACACCATTTTTTTTTTAGGGACCACATCTCATTTGAAGTCAATTTGAGCGGTCTATATGATAGAAAATACCCAAAAGTGACACCATTTTAAAAACTGCACCCCTCAAGGTGCTCAAAACCATATTCAAGAAGTTTATTAACCCTTTACGTGCTTCACAGGAACTGAAGCAATGAGGAAGGAAAAAATTAGCATTTAACTTTTTTTGCAAAAACTTTACTTCGGAACCATTTTTTTTATTTTCACAAGTGTTAAAAGGAAAAATGAACCTCAAAATTTGTTGTGCAATTTCTCCTGAATACGCTGATACCCCATATGTGGGGGTAAACCACTGTTTGGGTGCATGGCAGAGCTTGGAAGGGATGGAGCGCCGTTTGACTTTTTCAACGCAGAATTGGCTGGAAACCATGTCGCGTTTGTAGAGGCCCTGATGTGTCTAAACAGTGGAAACCCCCCACAAGTGACCCCATTTTGGAAACTAGACCCCCTAAGGAACTTATCTAGATGTGTGGTGAGCACTTTGAACCTGCAAGTGCTTCACAGAAGTTTATAACGTAGAACCGTGAAAATAAAAAATTGGCTCTTCTTGCACATTGTATCCTGCCCTTTTTTTTTCTTTTCCGGATCTTCACTGGGGCACCAAGTGACTTATCCGAGTCACGTGACCCGAACTCACGAGCTCCACCGACGTCAGCCACGGCATCCGCCGCGATTCCGCTTCCTGCTTCCAGTGCTTTACATCCGGGTTCTGCGAGAGCGAGCCTCCGGCCGGGGCAGCTCTCTGCTACCCATTTGTTTGCAGTGAGGAGTTCTACCTTCGGATCCCCAAAGACTCGGCTTTCCCCTCCTTTTTTCAGATAAGTACTGTCAAGTTTATCCTGTTCTTACCAATTGGACGTACATTATTTGCTTTTCGGCTGGCCCCCTCTTCTCTGTCTGTCCCAGGTGTTGCTTCTCACACCACAGCATCAGCGCTCACAAAGCCACATGTTTCTACAAGAGGTGTCTCCAACGCCTGCATAAACAATACATTTTTGGGACTACCGATATACGTTATCTGTGTACTATTTGATGCACTTTTCCACTTATTTAATATTAGCTTCACCACTTTATTCAATTCATGTGAATTTTTCTTACTATGCACACTTCTTTTTCAGCCAGCATCACTTGCATAAATATTCTGCAGTCCTTATAGTCATTATTTTCATCGTATGGCATATATCTCCACATTAATTTCCTAACGGTGACATTTTGCGCATGTTGTGGAGTTATACCTATGGGGTTTTTTCTGTGATATGCCCCTTATGTTTTTTACGCTGTATATATAGGCATTCAGTAGACCTATTTCTTTAAAGTTTTTTCTGTTTTTAACTTCTTAATCTATTTGTGAAAAAGGCACACTCTTTCCTGGTACTGGTTTCTGCATCTCCACCTCCAAAGCAGCATTTATACTACTATATCGCATGGAGTTCCTTTATGGTATTTAAAGGTAATTTTCTATCAGTTTTGTTGATATACTATAATCGTAGCATGAGTATTAATTAATTTTTTTTTTTTTAAATAAAAAATCATATTTTTTCCACAAAAACGATCTTTTCACCCCAATTTTTATTTTCCCAAGGGTAACAAGACCCTAAAAGTTTTTGTGCAATTTGTCCTGAGCATGCTGACACCCGATATGTGGGGGTAAACCACTGTATGGGTGCATGACAGAGCTTGGAAGGGAAGGAGCGCCGTTTGACTTTTTCAAACCAAAATTGACTGGAATTGAAATTGGACGCCATGTCGCGTTTGGAGAGCCCCTGATACGCCTAAACAGTGGAAACCCCACAAGTGACCCCATTTTGGAAACTAGACTCCCTAAGGAACTTATCTAGATGTGTGGTGAGCACTTTGAACCCCCAAGTGCTTCACAGAAGTTTGTAACGCCTGGGCTTGAAAATAAAAAATATTTTTTTTTCCACAAACCTGATAGTTTAGTCCCCAATTTTTCATTTTCCCAAGGGTAACAGGAGAAATTAGACCACAAAAGTTGTTGTCCAATTTGTCCTGAGTGCGCTGATACCCCATATGTGGGGGGGGGGACCACTGTTTGGGCGCACGGCAGGGCTTGGAAGGGACAGAGCGCCGATTGACTTTTTCAAACCAAAATTGGCTGGAATTGAAATTGGACGCCATGTCACGTTTGGAGAGCCCCTGATATGCCTAAACAGTGGAAACCCCCCACAAATGACACCATTTTGGAAACTAGACCCCTTAAGGAACTTATCTAGATGTGTGGTGAGAACTTTGAACCCCCAAGTGCTTCACAGAAGTTTATAACGTAGATCCGTGAAAATAAAAAATCATTTTGTTCCTCAAAAATAATTTTTTAGCCCGCTATTTTTTTATTTTTCCAAGGGTAACAGGAGAAATTGGACCACAAAAGTTGTTGTGCAATTTTTCCTGAGTAAGCTGATACCCCATATGTGGGGTGAAACCACTGTTTGGGCACATGGGAGAGCTTGGAAGGGAAGGAGTGCCATTTTGTAATGCAGACTTTGATGGAATGTTCTGCGGGAGTCATGTTATGTTTGCAGAGCCCTTGATGTGCCTAAACAGTAGAAACCCCCTGCAAGTGACACCATTTTGGAAACTAGACCCCCCAAGGAGCTTATCTAGATGTGTGGTGAGCATTTTGAACCCCCAAGTGCTTCACAGAAATTTATAAATGCAGAGCCGTGAAAATTATAAATCATTTTTTTCCTCAAAAATGATATTTTAGCCAGCTATTTTTTATTTTCCCAAAGGTAACAGGAGAAATTAGAACCCCAAAATTGGTGTGCAATTTGTCCTGAGTACGCTGATAGCCCATATGTTGGGGTAAACCACTGTTTGGGCGCATGGCAGGCTCGGATGGGTGGGAGCGCCATTTGACTTTTTGAACGCCACGTCGTGTTTGGAGACCCCCTGATGTTGTGAATGGGTTTGAGATGAGTTCTGAGCAGAGGCTCCCTCTGGTGGTTACAAGCGGTACTAGTGAAGATTAAGGCGGACATAACCCATTGCGCTTTCGAAACTCATGACGCTGTGCCCAGACACCACTCCATCACACTGCATGGGCTCAGAAGCTGGTTCACAAGGCAAGACTTGGTCTGGTTGTCCTCAAGGAATATTCCTATGAGAGTAGCATCCGCCTTAATCTTCACTAGTACCGCTTGTAACCACCAGAGGGAGCCTCTGCTCAGAACTCATCTCAAACCCATTCACAACACCCTGATGTGCCTAAATAGTGGAAACCACTCAATTCTAGCTCCAACCCTAACCCCAACACACCCCTAACCCTAATCCCAACCCTAACCCTAATCCTAACCTTAATCCCAACCCTAATTCCAACCCTAATTGTAACCCTAACCCTAATTGTAACCCTAACCATAACCCTAACCCTAATTCCAACTCTAACCCTAATTTTAACCCTAACCCTAATTACAACCCTAACCCTAATTATAACCCTAACCCTAAGGCTAGGTTCATTTCACATTTTACCAGCCCGTTCAACATATAGCGTTGACGGGCTGGTAACGGTATAGCATAACGCGATCGCGTTATGCTATACCCGCTAGCGCAGAGGAATCGGCAGATGATTCATCTGCACTAGCGGTGACGGAACCCAGACGCTGCAGGCCGCGTCCGAGGCTCCGTCACTGAATGACGGCACGTCGCGAACGCATGCCGCTTTACGGCATGTGTCGCGATGTGCCCTCAAATAGGGGTGAATGGCAGCGTTAACGGACTGCCATAACGCAGTATGAACCCAGCCTAACCCTAACCCTAATGCTAACCCTAATTATAACCCTAGCCCTAACCCTAACGGAAAAATGAAAAGAAATATAATGTCTATATTTTATTATATGTCCCTAACTAAGGGGGTGATAAAGTGGAGGTTTATGTACTGTTTTTTTATTTTGATCACTGTGACAGAATGAATGAAACAGTTTTTGAATCTGCCGCAAGACAGATTCGACGGGCGCACTGCGCATGCGCCCGCCATATTTTTTTACAGGAAGAGGACCTGGGAGGATCACAGAAGAGGGGGACCTGCCAGAGGATAAGAGGACACCGGAAGGTACAGGAGGGTCGGGGACCTGTGGACCCTAATTCTCACTCCTCTGATGTGCGATCACATCAGAGGGGAGAGAAATCATTTTTTTTTTTTTGCGGTCGCCGTTATAGTCAGTGTAATGGTGATCGCGACACAGGGGTCAGTAAATACCGACCCGGATCATGTTCTCTGGGGTCTCGGCTACCCCCGGCAGCCGAGACCCCAGAAAAAATTGCCCACGCCCCCCCCAGAACACGCGGCGTGCGCACTGAGCATGCGCCCGCCATTTTCTCCCCTTCGCACAATGGCGGCGACACCGGAGGGCCCTGGGGCCTGAAGTGGGGGATCGGAGGCCACAAGGGGGATCGGGGACCCTTTTTCTCTCTCCTCTGATGTCCGATCACATCAGAGGAGAGAGAAATTAAATGGCACACCATTTTTTTTTTGTTGCGATCGCCATTATTGGGTTAATAACGGCGATCGCAACATCGGGGTCGGTAAAAACGGACCTGAGTCATGTTCTCTTGGGTCTCGGCTACCCCGCAGCCGAGACCCCGGAGAAAATGCGCCTCTGGGGGGCGCTATTCACTTTTTCCACTGTGCCGTTAATTAACGGCGCTGTGGTTTAAGTACCCTTAATGACCGCCGTGAAAAGGCGTATCGGCGGTCGTTAAGGGGTTAAAGTTACTGTCTGCATTCCAAGCCTCACTACCACTGATGGCAGCTGGGCTGAAGGACCTGTGATGACGTCAGGACTGTGTGACATGTGTGGGTGGAGTCTAACTTCTGGCTGTGCTGCTGCACTGTATTCAGCAAGTGGCACTGCCGCAATGCCTTATGGGATTCGGTGACAGCGGCCAACTGGTGATTATATAGATAGATATTCAGATAACATATTTTGTAGCCCAGTGTTTAGGTGTTCATATTAATATAAATAGTGGCATAAATATTTTCATTTGTCAATTTCAAAGGATTTCTCTGGATTAGATAATATATAAATTAAAGCAAAAATGTTGTTAAAAATAAAAAAGGACCTTTCACAACTTTTGACCTTATAAACTGTTTAAAAAGCAACCAAATTTGGCCGACAGCACAACAGTCCGAGGATGCACGTTCCAGTCCTCCGGACCCAGGGGGACAACAATATACAGAATAATTGAAGAAGAACAGCATACGAATCCGGGTGAAGATCAAGTCATATCTTTATTTTCTTGTTGCCAAAATGCGATGTTTCGACCTCCATAGGTCTTTTTCAAGCATATCAAACAAACAGACATGGCAGCCTTATATAGGAAGTGGTCACAATTTCACCAATCACATACAAGGAATTGCCAGCTATAATTAACACTTTAACAGGGAAATATACAAACAAGTGGTACAAAGATCATATCAAAATACATAAAAAATACATACATATATACATCTACAGAAAAATATGCAGCATTTAGATATTACATATATATCCAATGTGACATCCCACATAAAAGGACCTATCAGATAAAAGCATCGTGATCAGCATAGTTACTATCCACCAGATCATGTGTCTGAGAAAATGTAAACACAAAACCCCACCAATAGATCGCCAGGTATTAAATAAATCTCTATATGTAAACAAAAGATCACCAATCAAAAAATCTGGCACATAAAGAGTAATCACAGCACCTTCCTGCATCATCTCTCAGCGCCAGTCACCGCAGCGTCCTCACTTGCGGGCATGTTATCGGCATCCACCTATCATCGTGCAGAGAAATATCCATGTCAGCGTCATCACGTGATAAATCAAGTGACATCGCAACGTCATAGAAGCGTTACAGCGCATGCGCAACCACAGTCGGCAGGCAAACCCTGATGATGCTTGTCAGACTCACTAAACCAGGAAGCAGCGTCACATCGCTAATCATGTGATTACAGGTAAACCTTAAGTGTGTATATAAGGCCGTGTTGTCATGGTAATAAAACGCATCAGTGTGTAAACCACACAGTGTAAATAGAGATATAAGAAGAGTTATTACCGTTATTACCGGGAAAAGTCGGAGGTCTGACTGAATCACGAAACCCAATGCAAGTCAATGGGGAAGCAAAGTCGGCAGGGAGTGGAGGACAGTGAACACACCTACAGTGCCCATTTCAATGCCAACAACATAAATTCTTATTACTTAAGCTTGGCAACCTTCATTTACTTTATAATAATAGTTACGCATTGAAAACTGGGGGTTATTTGGCTAAAGTTGTGGGGGGGTAGGGCTGGCTCCAGGTTTTCATGTGCCCCAGGCGAAGGAGTCTCAGTGGGCCCCTTTAACACAAACCACAATTCATGATGCTCCGATACGGCAGAGAAATATAGGTATAGTACAATGCCAAATACTTCACTTCTTACATTACATGACTGATATCTATTTTAAAATTCTACAATAGCTCAAAAACCAGACAGTATATTCCTCCATACAGTATTATGGCCACCAAATAGTGCGCCCATACAGAAAAATGAGCCCCATATATTGCTCCATACAGAATAATTGGTCCCATATAATGTTCTATACAGTATACGATGAGCTCCACATAATGCTCCAGTATATGATGGTCCCCATATAATGTGCCATACAGTATAGGACGGTCCCCATAGAGTAGATTGAGCCCCACATATTGCTCCATACAGTATAATGAGTCGCATGTACAGCTCCATACAGTATATGATGGGCCCCATATATTGCTCCATACAGAATAGGCCCGATATGTGCTCCATATGATGCTCCATACCCTATATGATGCCCCATAAATAATGAACCCCATATGATGCTCCAGTATTTGATGGGCCCATGGATGATGCTTCAGTGTATGATGGGCCCCGTAAATGCTGCTCCAGTGTCTGATGTCCCACATTTAGAATGTTCCATTATATGATGGGCCCCATGGATGATGCTCCAGTGTATAATGGACCAATATAATGCTCCATATATAATGGGCCCCATTTATATTGCTCCAGTGTATAATGGGCCCCGTAAATGCTACTCTAGTGTCTGATGTCCCCCATTTAGAATGCTCCAGTATATGATGGGCCCCATGGATGATGCTCCAGTGTATGGTGGGCCAATATAATGCTACGTATATAATGGGCCCCATTTATAATGCTCCAGTGTATAATGGGCCCCGTAGATGCTGCTCCAGTGTCTGATGTCCCCCATTTAGAATGCTCCAGTATATGATGGGCCCCATGGATGATGCTCCAGTGTATGATGGGCCCCATGGATGAAGCTCCAGTGTATGATGGGCCAATATAATGCTCCATATATAATGTGCCCCATTTATAATGCTCCAGTGTATAATGGGGCCTGTAGATGCTGCTCCAGTGTCTGATGTCCCCCATTCAGAATGCTCCAGTATATGATGGACCCCATGGATGATGCTCCAGTGTATGATGGGCCAATATAATGCTCCATATATACTGGGGCCCATTTATAATGCTCCAGTGTATGATGGGCCCCGTGTATGCTACTCCAGTGTCTGATGTCCCCCATTTAGAATGCTCCAGTGTAGAATGGGCCCCATGGATGATGCTCCAGTGTATGATGGGCCAATATAATGCTCCTTTTATAATGGGCCCCATTTATAATGCTCCATTGTATAAAGGGCCGGTATATGCTGCTCCAGTGTCTGATGTCCCCCATTTAGAATGCTCCAGTATATGATGGGCCCCATGGATGATGCTCCAGTGTATGAAGGGCAAAAATAATGCCCCATATATAATGGGCCCCATTTATAATGCTCCAGTGTATAATGGGCCCCATAGATGCTGCTCCAGTGTCTGATGTCCCCATTAAGAATGCTCCAGTATATGATGGGCCCCATGGATGATGCTCCAGTGTATGATGGACCAATATAATGCTCCATATATAATGGGCCCCATTTATAGTGCTCAAGTGTAAAATGGGCCCCATAGATGCTGCTCCAGTGTCTGATGTCCCCCATTTAGAATGCTCCAGTATATGATGGGCCCCATGGTTGATGCTCCAGTGTATGATGGACCAATATAATGCTCCATATATAATGGACCCCATTTATAATGCTCCATTGTTTAATGTGCCCCGTATATGCTGCTTCAGTCTCTGATGTCCCCCATTTAGAATGCTCCAGTATATGATGGGCCCCATGGATGATGCTCCAGTGTATGATGGGCCAAAATAATGCTCCATATATAATGGGCCCCATTTATAATGCTCCAGTGTATACTGGGCCCCGTAAATGTTGCTCCAGTGTCTGATGTCCCCATTAACAATGCTCCAGTATATGATGGGCCCCATGTATGATGCTCCAGTGTATGATGGGCCAAAATAATGTTCCATATATAATGGGCCCTATTTATAATGCTCCAGTGTATAATGGGCCCGTAGATGCTGCTCCAGTGTCTGATGTTCCCCATTTAGAATGCTCCAGTATATGATGGGCCGCATGGATGATGCTCCAGTGTATGATGGGCCAATATAATGCTCCATATATACTGGGGTCCATTTATAATGCTACAGTGTATAATGGGCCCCATATATGCTGCTCCAGTGTCTGATGTCCCCCATTTAGAATGCTCCAGTATATGATGGGCCCCATGTACAAACCCTGTACCTGACCTTGGCAAACCAACATTTTCTCTTGCCCCCTGAGAAGCATCCTCCCCCCCTTTAATAATCATCCCCCTCATCCTCCTCCTCCTCTTCCTCTTCTTTCACCACCTCGTCCAGGACAGTTCCCTGAGCAGACAATGCCTGACTGTCATCAAGGCTACCCTCATCCTCCTCCTCTTCCTCCTCCGCTGCAGATGCCTGATCCTTAATGTGCGTCAAAGTTTGAATGAGCAGATGCATAAGTTGGATGCTCATGCTTATGATGGCGTCGTCTGCGCTTACCAGCCGTGTGCATTTCTCAAAACACTGAAGGACTTTACAGAGGTCTTCCAGTTTTGATCACTGCACACACGACAACTTCATGTCTGCCCTCAAACTGCCTGCCCGTGTATCCTCCCATAAATGCATTACAGCCTGCCTCTGTTTGCACAGCCTCTCAACCATGTGCATGGTGGAGTTCCACCTTGTTGCAACGTCTACAGTCATGGCCAAAAGTTTTGAGAATGACACAAATATTATATTTTCACATGATCTGCTGCCCTCTGGTTTTTATGTGTGTGTTTGACAGATGTTTTTATCACAGACAGAAATATAATTGCAAACATATGACAAAAGCTTATATTGACAGTTAGAATGAGTTAATGCAGCAAGTCAATATTTGCAGTGTTGACCCTTCTTCTTCAGGACCTCTGCAATTCTCCCTGGCATGCTCTCAATCAACTTCTGGACCAAATCCTGACTGATAGCAGTCCATTCTTGCACAATCAATGCTTTCATTTTGTCAGAATTTTTAGGTTTTTGTTTGTCCACCCGTCTCTTGATGATTGACCCAAGTTCTCAATGGGATTAAGATCTGGGGAGTTTCCAGGCCATGGACCCAAAATCTCTATGTTTTGTTCCCTGAGCCATTTAGTTATCACCTTTGCTTTATGGCAAGGTGCTCCATCATGCTGGAAAAGGCATAGTTGATCGCCAAACTGCTCTTGGAGGGTTGGGAGAAGTTGCTCTTGGAGGACATTCTGGTACCATTCTTTATTCATGGCTGTGTTTTTAGGCAAGACTGTGAGAGAGCCGATTCCTTTGGCTGAGAAGCAACCCCACACATGAATGGTTTTAGGATGCTTAACAGTTGGCATGAGACAAGACTGGTGGTAGCGCTAACCTTGTCTTCTCCGAATGAGGTGTTTTCCTGATGTCCCAAACAATCGAAAAGGGGATTCATCAGAGAAAATAACTTTACCCCAGTCCTCAGCAGTCCACTGCCTGTACCTTTTGCAGAATATCAGTCTGTCCATGATGTTTTTTCTGGAGAGAAGTGGCTTCTTTGCTGCTCTCGTTGAGACCAGGCCTTGCTCCAAGAGTCTCCGCCTCACAGTGCATGCAGATGCACTCACACCTGCCTGCTGCCATTCCTGAGCAAGCTCTGCACTGCTGGTAGCCCGATCACGCAGCTGAAACACTTTTAAGAGACGGTCCTGGCGCTTGCTGGTCTTTCTTGGGCGCCCTGGAGCCTTTTTGGCAACAATGGAACCTCTCTCCTTGAAGTTCTTGATGATGCGATAGATTGTTGACTGAGGTGCAATCTTTCTAGCTGCGATACTCTTCCCTGTTAGGCCATTTTTGTGCATTGCAATGATGACTGCACATGTTTCTTTAGAGATAACCATGGTTAACAGAAGAGAAACAATGATGCCAAGCACCAGCCTCCTTTTAAAGTGTCCAGCAGTGTCATTCTTACTTAATCATGACATATTGATCTCCAGTCATGTCCTCATCAACACCCACACCTGTGTTAATGGAGCAATCACTGAAAAGAGGTTAGCTGGTCCTTTTAAGGCAGGGCTGCAATGATAAAAAGCGAAAAGAATTTTATTACAAATGACATAAAAACACATATTTTTTATATATGTGTTTTTATGTCATTTGTAATAAAATTCTTTTCACTTTTGCAATTTAGACTACTTATCTCTGTGTTATTGATATTACCTAGTTTTTGCAGTTATTTGTTTTGGGCTCTTGGTATTGATATCAGGGCTGCAATGATGTTGAAATGTGTTTTGGGGGATAAAGTTAATTTTCTAGCCAAATATTGACTTTGCAAGTAATTGCTGTTAAGCTGATTACTCTTTATAACATTCTGGAGTATATGCAAATTGCCGTTAGAAAAAGTGAAGCAGTAGACTTTGTAAAAATTAATATTTGTGTTATTCTCAAAACTTTTGACCATGACTGTATGATTAGGCAGTGCTTGGGGAGGTGGAGCGATCGCTGCAGCCTCTGCATATGACTGGAGTCTACGGGCGAGCGACGGATGTGCGAGCACAGTCTTCGCACCTTGTGGAGCAGGACTGTTAACTCCTGATAATTATTTAGGAAGCACTGCACCATCATGTTCAAGGTGTAAGCCAGGCAAGGAATGTGTTGAGATTTGCCAGGGCTATGGCCGCCACAAAATTACGGCCTTTATCACTGACTACCTTACCTGGCGCAAGATGTAGACTGCCCAGCCATGACTGAGTTTCTCACTGCAAGTAGTCGGCCAGTACCTCCGCGTTGTGTCTGTTGTCGCCCAAAGACATCATCTTTAAAACAGCCTGCTGATGCTTACCACTAGCTGTTCAATAGTTTGACACCTCGTGTGCAACACTGGCAGCTGCTGATGGAGTGCTCGTGCGACGGCGCTCTGTCGACGAGCTTTTGCTTCTGGAGGAGGGTCGAACACCTACAGCCAACTGTTGCCTATACCGTGGGCTAGGCAGCATTGTCCCACTGCTGCTGTCCCCTGTGTACCCTGCATCCACCACATTAACCTAGTGCACTGTGATGGACATGTAATGGCCCTGGCCATGCCTACTGGCCCATTCATCTGTTGTGAGGTGCATCTTTCCACTCACTGATTGTTTGAGTGCCTGGACAATGCGGTCTTTCACATGCAGGTGGAGGGCCAGGATGTCTTTTCTAGAAAGGAAGTGCAGACTGGGTAGGTCATATCGTGGGACAGCGTAGGCCATGAGCTCTTTCAACCAAACGGAAGGGCATCATCTCTAATGAGATCAGGTTAACAATGTAGGCGTTCAAAGCCAGTGTATGCAGATGAGAGGATGAGTACTTTCTTGTCCTACTCAGAGTGTCTGCTAGGGTGAGCTGGACTTGAGAGCTGCATATGGGTGAACTAGGGGTGGACATGACGGACTGAGAGGGGGTTGTTGGTAGTGATGGCCTAGATTCAGTCTTTCATTGCAAAAAACATTGTGATTCCCTGACTGCTTTGGCCTTGCGACGACACCTGAACATTTCTTGCTGGTGTTGTGCTAACCGGTGGGCTTACAGTGGGGGAAGTGATGGAGCGTTGCTGGCTACCTTCAGTCGGAGCAGGTGCACATGTGCTATCTGAGTTTTCGTAGTCTGTCCACGCTTGCAAGTGCATGTTGATTAAATGTCTAAGCATGCAACTGGTATTCAAATTTCAGGGATTTTTCCCTCGGCTAAAGGTCCTTCCGCACTTCTTACAGATAACCTTTGCCTCATCAATAGGATTTTGGTCAAAAAAGTGCCACGCTGCACTCTTCCTACTATGGTATAAATTTTCAGGGCTTGTACGCTGTGCTAATTTGACCGTCTGGTCAAGCTGTCCTGCAACTCTCTTTGCTTTTTTAACACGTTTTTGGACTGCTACGGGCCTGCCAGATAACCGCAGATGCCATGTCGATGCCCGGTGCTGCGGATCCTTCTCCTCTTCTGAGCTATTGCCAGCGGCACCCTCTTCCCATAATAGATGCCAATCCGGGTCAACAACTGGGTCATCCATCACCTCCTCTTCAATTTCATCTGCACCTTCCTCTGTATCACCGTGTAAGGTGGTATAGTATGCGGGAAGGGGCACCTGAGTTTCATCAGGGTCAGATTCAGGCTCAGTAGACTGCGAGGGCAATGTAGTGCTCTGGGTGAATGTACCAGCAGAATCATCAAGCAGTGGCTGTGCATCAGTGCACTTCATCTCTGATTCATGTTGGACTGGGGAATTCAGGATTTGACTTGATAACCCAGGCATGGTATGTGAAAAGAGCTCCATGGAGTAATCTGAAGTGTGGCCTGCCGCATCCTTCATTTTTGGTGGGGGTGAAGGATACAAGGAAAGGTGATGTTCCTGACCAGGAGCCTGCACTGACGACTCAGTGCTTGCATTTTTTGAAGCTTTAGAAGAGGAGGCGATAGAGCTGGAGGCTGTTTCGGCAATGTAAGCCAAAACCTGTTCCTGATGCTCCAGAAAAGGGAGCCTTACAGGCCTTCTTGAGCCAGACGATGACGCCAGCTCAACACCTCCTGCCTTAGGAGCTATTGTGCTTTCGGAACTTCCAGCAGATGCACCACCACCACCATCAGTACCAGCTGGAACCCCACGTCCGTGGCCTCTTCCACCATACTTCCTCATTTTTTGGAAAATGTACCCAAAATTCCAGCAGATATATGGTACTGTATTAGAAGTGTACAGCTGTATACAGTCTAGGGATAATTGTAAATCTCAGTATATATTTCAGGAGTCAGACATAGACGCTCTCAGGCTCAGTATGAATTAGACAAGAGTATAAAAAGCTGAAAAAGGGTAATGTATCAGAAGCGTACAGCTCTATACAGTGTTGGGGTAATTTTAAATCTCCGTATATATTTCCGGTGTAACAGACAGACGCTCACAGGCTCATTATGGATTAGACCAGAATATAAAAAGAAGAAAAAAAGCACTGTATCAAAGATTACAGCTGGATACAGTCTAGGGGTAATTGTAAATCTCCATATATATTTCCGGAGTAACAGACAGACGCTCATAGACTCAGTATGGCTTAGACTAGAATATAAAAAGCTGAAAAAGGGTACTCTATCACCAGATACCAGGTATATATAGTATAGTGAAAATATTGTAAATCTCTCTATATATTTCAGGAGTCTGACACAGACGCTCACAGGCTCAGTATGGATTAGACAAGAATATAAAAAGCAGAAAAAGGGGTACTGTATCACAAGCGTACAGCTGTATACAGTGTTGGGTAAATTTCAAATCTCCGTATATATTTCAGGAGTCACACACAGACGCTCTCAGGCTCAGTATGGATTAGACAAGAATATAAAAAGTTGAAAAACGGTACTGTATCAGTAGATACCAGGTATATATAGTATAGTGAAAATATTGTAAGTCTCCGTAAATATATTTCAGGAGTCACACACAGACGCTCTCAGGCTCAGTATGGATTAGACAAGAATATAAAAAGCTGAAAAAGGGTACTGTATCACCAGATACCAGGTGTATATAATATAGTGAAAATATTGTAAATCTCCGTATATATTTCAGGAGTCAGACACAGACGCTCACATGCTCAGTATGGATTAGACAAGAATTTAAAAAGCTGAAAAAGGGTACTGTATCACAAGCGTACAGCTGTATACAATCTAGGGGTAATTGTAAATATCCATATATATTTCAGCAGTCACACACAGACGCTCTTAGCCTCAGTATGGATTAGACAAGAATATAAAAAGCTGAAAAAGGGGAAATGTATCAGAAGTTTACAGCTGAATACAGTCTAGGGGTAATTGTAAATCTCCATATATATTTCTGGAGTAGCAGACAGGCTCAGTATGGATTAGACCAGAATATAACAAGCAGATCCGCAAGACATAATCACACATGTGGACCAATGTTCCAGTTGTCAATGATGCACTTACAGTGGTGGGTGGAGGAGGACTTTCTGCCAAAAAGGGTACTGTATCACAAGCGTACGGTAATTGTAAATCTCCGTATATATTTCCGGAGTAACAGACACGCTCACAGGCTCAGTATGGATTAGACCTGAATATAAAAAGCAGAAAAAGGGTAATGTATCAGAAGCGTTCAGGTATATATAGTATAGTGAAAATATTGTAAATCTCTGTATATATTTCAGGAGTCACACACAGACGCTCACAGGCTCAGTGTGGATTAGACCAGAATATAAAAAGCAGAAAAAGGGGTACTGTATTACCAGATACCAGGTTTATATAGTATAGTGAAAATATTGTAAATCTCCGGATATATTTCAGGAGTCACACACAGACGCTCTCAGGATCAGTTTGGATTAGACCAGAATATAAAAAGCATAAAAAGGGTAATGTATCAGAAGCGTTCAGCTGTACACAGTGTTTTAAATCTCTGTATATATTTCCGGAGTAACAGACAGACACTCACAGGCTCAGTATGGATTAGACCAGAATATAAAAAGAAGAAAAAGCGTACTGTATCAGAAGATTACAGCTGGATACAGTCTAGGGGTAATTGTAAATCTCCATATATATTTCCGGACTAACAAACAGACACTCAAAGGCTCAATATGGATTAGACCAGAATATAAAAAGCTGAAAAAGGGTACTGTATCACCAGATACCAGGTATATATAGTATAGTGAAAATATTGTAAATCTCCGGATATATTTCAGTAGTCACACACAGATGATCTCAGATCAGTTTGGATTAGACCAGAATATAAAAAGTTGAAAAAGGGTAATGTTTCACAAGCGTACAGCTGTATACAGTTTAAGGGTAATTGTAAATCTCCGTATATATTTCAGGAGTCAAACTCAAACGCTCTCAGGCACAGTATGGATTAGAAAAGAATATAAAAAGCTGAAAAAGGGTAATTATCAGAAGATTACAGCTGGACTCAGTCTAGGAGTAATTGTAAATCTCAGTATATATTCCCGAGTAACAGACAAATGCTCACAGGCACAGTATGGATTAGAACAGAATATAAAAAGCAGATCCGCAAGACATAATCACATATGTGGGCCAATGTTCCAGGTGTCAATGATGCACTTACAGAGGTGGGTGGAGGAGGACTTTCTGCCAAAAAGGGTACTGTATCACAAGCGTACAGCTGTATACTGTCTAGGGGTAATTGTAAATCTCCGTATATATTTCCACAGTCAGACACAGACTTTCACAGGCTCAGTATGGATCACATCAGAATATAAAAAATAGAATAAAGGTAATGTATCAGAAGCGTACAGCTGTATACAGTGTTGGGGTAATTTTTAAATCTCCGTATATATTTCCGGAGTATCACACAGATGCTCACAGGCTCAGTATAGATTAGACCACAATATGAAAAGCAGAAAAAGTGTACTGTATCAGAAGCGTACAGCTGTATACAGTGTTGGGGTAATTTTAAATCTCCGTTTATATTTCCAGAGTCAGACACAGACTCTCACAGGCTCAGTGTGGATTACACCAGAACATAAAAAGTAGAAAAAGGGTAATATATCAGAAGCGTACAGCTGTATACAGTGTTGGGGTAATTTTAAATCTCCATATATATTTCTGGAGTAGCAGACAGGCTCAGTATGGATTAGACCAGAATATAACAAGCAGATCCGCAAGACATAATCACACATGTGGACCAATGTTCCAGTTGTCAATGATGCACTTACAGTGGTGGGTGGAGGAGGACTTTCTGCCAAAAAGGGTACTGTATCACAAGCGTACGGTAATTGTAAATCTCCGTATATATTTCCGGAGTAACAGACACGCTCACAGGCTCAGTATGGATTAGACCTGAATATAAAAAGCAGAAAAAGGGTAATGTATCAGAAGCGTTCAGGTATATATAGTATAGTGAAAATATTGTAAATCTCTGTATATATTTCAGGAGTCACACACAGATGCTCACAGGCTCAGTGTGGATTAGACCAGAATATAAAAAAGCAGAAAAAGGGGTACTGTATTACCAGATACCAGGTTTATATAGTATAGTGAAAATTGTAAATCTCCGGATATATTTCAGGAGTCACACACAGACGCTCTCAGGATCAGTTTGGATTAGACCAGAATATAAAAAGCATAAAAAGGGTAATGTATCAGAAGCGTTCAGCTGTACACAGTGTTTTAAATCTCTGTATATATTTCCGGAGTAACAGACAGACACTCAAGGCTCAGTATGGATTAGACCAGAATATAAAAAGAAGAAAAAGCGTACTGTATCAGAAGATTACAGCTGGATACAGTCTAGGGGTAATTGTAAATCTCCATATATATTTCCGGACTAACAAACAGACACTCAAAGGCTCAATATGGATTAGACCAGAATATAAAAAGCTGAAAAAGGGTACTGTATCACCAGATACCAGGTATATTAGTATAGTGAAAATATTGTAAATCTCCGGATATATTTCAGTAGTCACACACAGATGATCTCAGATCAGTTTGGATTAGACCAGAATATAAAAAGTTGAAAAAGGGTAATGTTTCACAAGGTACAGCTGTATACAGTTTAAGGGTAATTGTAAATCTCCGTATATATTTCAGGAGTCAAACTCAAACGCTCTCAGGCACAGTATGGATTAGAAAAGAATATAAAAAGCTGAAAAAGGGTAATATATCAGAAGATTACAGCTGGACTCAGTCTAGGAGTAATTGTAAATCTCAGTATATATTTCCCGAGTAACAGACAAATGCTCACAGGCACAGTATGGATTAGAACAGAATATAAAAAGCAGATCCCAAGACATAATCACATATGTGGGCCAATGTTCCAGGTGTCAATGATGCACTTACAGAGGTGGGTGGAGGAGGACTTTCTGCCAAAAAGGGTACTGTATCACAAGCGTACAGCTGTATACTGTCTAGGGGTAATTGTAAATCTCCGTATATATTTCCACAGTCAGACACAGACTTTCACAGGCTCAGTATGGATCACATCAGAATATAAAAAATAGAATAAAGGTAATGTATCAGAAGCGTACAGCTGTATACAGTGTTGGGGTAATTTTTAAATCTCCGTATATATTTCCGGAGTATCACACAGATGCTCACAGGCTCAGTATAGATTAGACCACAATATGAAAAGCAGAAAAAGTGTACTGTATCAGAAGCGTACAGCTGTATACAGTGTTGGGGTAATTTTAAATCTCCGTTTATATTTCCAGAGTCAGACACAGACTCTCACAGGCTCAGTGTGGATTACACCAGAACATAAAAAGTAGAAAAAGGGTAATATATCAGAAGCGTACAGCTGTATACAGTGTTGGGGTAATTTTAAATCTCCGTATATATTTCCGGAGAAACACACAGTCGCTCACAGGCTCAGTGTGGAGTAGACCAGAATATAAAAAGCAAAAAAGGCTAATGTATCCAAAGATACCAGGCGTATACAGTGTAGGGGTAATTGTAAATCTCCGTATATATTTCCGGAGTAACACACTGTTAAAGGCCTGCGGAACTCACCTAATAGATATTAAGGAGAGGTGCATTAGCAGCCGGGGTCCACCGTGCAGGCAGAGCCTGCTGCTAGTAAGATGGCGCAAATAGGCAGTATGAGCAAACTCTGTTATCCCGCAGAGTCGCAGATGTAAACGTTGTTGCACTATATGGCGGTATGGGCGAACTCTGTTATTCCACAGAGTTGCTAACTAAAATGCTGTAGCGCTATATGGCGATATAAGCAGACTCTGTTAATTCACAGAGCCGCTGTGACAAAGACTGTGTCCTGTTAGACTCACAGGAGACCCAGATGACTGCTAAGCGGATTGCAGTCTGTGGTCATGCAATCAGAAAACAATTAATAATCTCCTCACCGAAGTAGCCGGTATACTAATGGCGTTTTCAGCCGAGCCCTGAACACGTGCATACAAAACTCCTCACCAGAGATGCCGGTATTCTAGGGGCTTATTTCAGCCGGACCTAACCACATGCATACATGACCACACTGGCGCAAGCATGTAACAGATTTGATACTAGCGCGCGGCCGTGCGGTTATGCCACCTTTTTATAGTAGCAGCTACAGGACCTTCCAGAAAAGGACCAATGAGAAACTGCTCCAGAACACAAGCACTTTCAGTAAATTCCTGGCGGACCAATGGGAGTCGCTGCTGTAACCGAGCATGTGACCCCTGATCTCCAATGGGAGATCTTGCCCTGGGCATGCTCAGATGGAGAAAGCGAGGACTTTGTCCCAGGACTGGCTTCTCCAGCACTGGTTATAATAGAGGAACCAGGAGAGGCAGCAACAAGCCTCTGCACAGCATTAGACCGAGCGAGACGCTGGGACCGACTTCTCTGCTGAGCAGGCTCCACTGCGGCCGGAGATGGATGGGGGACCGCAGCGGGACTGGTTTGAGATTCCCTTTGTGCAGCAGCAGGAACTCGATCCCTAACATTTTCCCTCCTCCTAGGGCCCCCCTTCTTTGGGCCTCGCTGCGTTCAAAGGCAGCGATGAGCTGCGGAGCGTGAATGTGCTCGGCAGGCTCCCAGGACCTATCCTTAGGCCCATAATCCCTCCAATCCACCAAATAAAAATTTTTGCCCCGTACCACCTTACACCCTACGATGGCGTTCACCTCATGATCGTCCGTAGATGAACCCGATGTCCCGGCAGATGACTCGGAAAACCGGAACATGTGCACGTGTTTCAGGAGGGATACGTGAAAGGTGTCGGAGATACCCAGGCGTGGTGGAAGGGCCAAACGGTATACCACAGGGTAAACCCACTCGAGGACTTTGAAAGGACCCAGGTAGCGGGTTGCCAACTTGGTGGACTCAACTTGCAGCCTGATGTTACGGGCGGAGAGCCACACCAAGTCCCAAGGAGCAAATGTCGGAGCGGGGCGCCGATGTGCATCGGCGGAGGACCTCATCCTCTCCTTGGATGCCTGAATGGCCTCAAGAACTTTAAAGGGACCCAAAAAGCGAGGTGCCAACTTGGTGGACTCTACACGTAGCCTGATGTTTCGGGCAGAGTGCCACACTAGGTCACCCGGAGCAAATGTAGGAGCGGGGCGCCGATGGGCATCGGTCGAAGACCTCATCCTCTCTTTGGAGGCCTGAATTGCTTCCTGGGTGCGGTCCCAAATGTCCCGTGCCTCCATAGCTCAGTCTTCCACCCTGGAGCTGGCGGAAGACATGGGCATGGGCACCGGAACCCGCGGATGCTGACCGTAGTTTACGAGGAATGGAGTCTGTCTGGTGGAGTCAGCCACAGCATTATTTAGTGCAAACTCAGCCCACAGTAGCAAGGATGCCCAGTCATCCTGACTGGCTGAGACAAAATGTCGTAGATAAGTGACCAAGGTCTGGTTGGCCCTCTCTACCAACCCATTCGTCTCGGGATGATACGCAGAGGAGAGATTTAACTCAATGTTGAGTAGCCGACACAGCTCTCTCCAGAACCGAGATGCAAACTGGGGACCTCGATCACTAACGACTTTGTCTGGCATACCGTGTAAACGGAAAATATGCCTAATAAATAATGCTGCCATGGCCCGTACAGACGGTAACTGTGGTAACGGCACCAAGTGCACCATTTTGGAGAAGTGGTCGGTTATCACCCAGATGATGGTGCAGCCCCGAGACTTGGGTAAGCCCACCACAAAATCCATCCCGACCATCTCCCAAGGCCTGTCTGCCACCGGCAAAGGAAAAAGTAACCCAGCCGGCCGTTGTCGAGGGGACTTATTCTTGGCGCAGGACACGCACGCCTGAACATATTCCCTGACGTCATATGTGGCCACCAGTATGTCCTCGCCAGCAACTCAGATGTCCTTTTTGTCCCGAAATGTCCACCCACCCTGGAGGAATGTGCCCAAGAAAGTACTTCTGGTCGCAAATTGGTGGGTACAAAAGTCTTGCCCGGAGGCACAGACTCAAGCGAAACCGGAGCCACAGTTCTTAGTCTCTCACAGGGGACAATAAGCCGAGGCTCCTCCTTCACCTCCTCAGAGGATACGACGGAGAGAGACAGAGCATTGGCCCGAATGTTCTTCTCACCAGAGAGGAAATGGAGGGTGAAATGGAACCGGGAGAATAGGGACCATCTGGCCTGGCGGGAATTCAGCCGCTGGGCTGTTTGCAAGTACACCAAGTTTTTGTGGTCCGTTAAGACCTGGAAGGGAAAGCGAGCCCCCTCTAGAAGATGTCTCCACTCGGAGAAGGCCAACTTCATAGCCAGTAACTCCCTGTCCCCGATGGAATAATTCCTCTCTGCTGGTTTAAAGGTTTTAGAAAAGAAGAAGCAGGGATGCTTCCGACCTTGAGAATCCTTTTGATAAAGGACTGCTCTAGCACCAACAGAAGAGGCGTCCACCTCTAAAATAAACGGCTTATCAACATCGGGGCGATGTAATATGGGAGCACTGGCAAAATGAGACTTGATGGAAGAGAACGCCTTGGAAACCTCCTCAGACCACAATTTGGGATTTGCTCCCTTCTTGGTGAAGGCTACCAAGGAAGCTACCAAAGTCGAGAAATGGGAATGAACTGGCGATAATAATTAATGAACCCCATAAAGCGCTGCATCGCTTTAAGAGAATGAGGTTCTTGCCAGTCCATCACAGCCTGTAGTTTAGCAGGATCCATAGCCAATCCCTGGGCGGAGATGATATAGCCCAGGAAAGGTAAAGACTCCTGCTCAAACATGCATTACTCCCACTTTGCATAGAGGGAATTCGCCCGTAAAAGGTCGAAGACTTTGCAGACATCCCTCCTGTGAGAGTCAATATCTGGAGAAAAGATGAGAATATCATCCAGATAGACTACTACAGAGGCGGAAAGCATATCCCGGAAGATGTAATTGACAAAGTCTTGGAAAACGGCTGGGGCATTACAGAGCCCGAAGGCATCACCAGGTATTCATAATGCCCATCCCTGGTATTAAAAGCCGTCTTCCATTCGTCCCCTTCACGGATGCGAATCAGGTTATAAGCACCACACAGATCTAATTTAGTAAATACCCTTGCTCCCCGGAGCCTATCAAAGAGCTCAGAAATCAGGGGCAACGGGTACTTATTCTTAACGGTGATGGCTTTAAGACCCCTGTAATCTATACACGGACGTAATTCTCCATTGTTCTTCTGCACGAAGAAGAACCCCGCCCCTGCTGGTGACACCGACTTCCTAATGAACCCTCTTACCAGATTCTCCTGGATATATTGAGACATAGCCTCTGTCTCAGGAAGAGAGAGGGGATAGACCCTTCCCCTAGGAGGTTCTGCTCCAGGCAAGAGGTCAATAGGACAGTCGTAGGGACGATGGGGCGGAAGAGTCTCCGCAGCCTTTTTAGAGAACACGTCTGCATATGACCGATAGCACTTGGTAAGAGGAGTAAGATCTGCGGGTAACTCTATAGTGGTAACCTGAATGCACTCCCTGACACATCTGCCCTTACATGTCTCACTCCAACCCAGTATCCTACCGGAGGTCCACTCAATATGAGGGGAGTGGAAACGGAGCCAGGGTACTCCCAGTAGGATTTCGTCTATTCCCTCGGGAAGGACGAGAAGGGAAATAATTTCCTGATGGGAAGGGGATACACATAAAGTAAGGGGAACAGTCTGATGTCTAATTTGCGAGGGCAATGTCAACCCATTCACTTCCCGGACAGTCACTGGTTTGTCGAGCACTACCAAATGTATTGCGAGGCGATGAGCAAAGGTGGATGACATAAAATTCCCCTCTGCCCCGAGTCCACACAAAGCTCGACTGTAAGAGTGGAAGAGCCTACAGTGATTGTCCCTTTAAATGTCATCTTGGAGGAAAATGCAGCTTTCTCCAGTGAACCTCCTCCCAGGGTCACTAGACGCGATCGCTTCCCCGACGCTGTGGACATTTGTTAGCATAGTGTCCTGTCTGCTGGCAAAGATTACAGACCACGGGTAGTCGAGCGGCCCGAGACTTAGGTCCCTCATGAGGAACCTCCATTGCCTTTGGGGTTCGGACACCGGAACGGGGGATTTGAGAGGTTTGGCAAAGGTGGGAGCCAACCGAAACCTCTGCCTACACTGGTTCCACTCCAACCTCCGCTCGTGAAAACGGAGGTCGATGCGGGTAGATATGGAGATAAGCTTCTCCAGTGTGGCGGGAATCTCCCTGGTAGCCAAAGCGTCTTTAACATGGTCAGCCAGTCCTCTCCAGTAGACCGGAATGAGAACTTTATCCGACCATACTAGCTCAGAGGCCAGAGTCCGAAATTGGACGGAAAACTGACTGACCAAAGACGAACCCTGTGCCAATGCCAGCAGATGGAGCACCGCATCGTGGGTGACCTGATGTCCTAAAAAGACCTTTTTAAGAGCCTCCAAGAAACGAGGAGCACTCTGCACCACACGATCGTCGCGCTCCCACAGCGGCGTTGCCCACTCCAAAGCTCTGCCCGAGAGTAGAGACAATACAAAACCCACTTGTGCCCGATCCGTGGGGAAACGTGCAGCCAGAAGCTCGAGCTGTATAGAGCACTGACTCACGAATCCCCAACTGCTGTCACCGGCAAACTTGTCAGGAAGCGGGAGGTGGGATGATGTAGGGGCAGAGGTGGCAGAGGACAAACTGGCTGCAGCCACGCTAGCAGCCTGAACAGCGACTGAGGTAACATCCACAGCTGAGGTTGTGCGCTCAAGAGCTGCCAACCTACCCTCCAGCTGCTGGATGTACTGCGGTAGACGCTGGTCATCCGCCATTATACTAGCCAGACCCTGGCGCTAGTATTATGTTAAGGGCCTTTGGAACGCACCTAATACATATTAAGGAGAGGTGCGTTCGCAGCCCGGGGTCCACCGTGCAGGCAGAGCCTGCTGCTAGTAAGATGGCGCAAATAGGCAGTATGAGCAAACTCTGTTATCCCGCAGTCACAGATGTAAACGCCGTAGCACTATATGGCGGTATGGGCGAACTCTGTTATTTCACAGAGCCGCTGTGACAAAGACTGTGTCCTGTTAGACTCACAGGAGACACAGATGACTGCTAAGCGGATTGCAGTCTGTGGTCATGCAATCAGAAAACAAGCAATAATCTCCTCACCAGAGTAGCAGGTGTTCTAATAGAGTTTTCAGCCGAGCCCTGAACACGTGCATACAAAACTCCTTACCGGAGGTGCCGGTATTCTAGAGGCTTATTTCAGCCGGACCTAACCACATGCATACATGACCACACTGGCGCAAGCACGTAACAGATTTGATACTAGCGCGCGGCCGTGCGGTTATGCCACCTTTTTATAGTAGCAGCTACAGGACCTTCCAGAAAAGGACCAATGAGAAACTGCTCCAGAACACAAGCACTTTCAGGACCTTCCTGACGGACCAATGGGAATCGCTGCTGTAACCGAGCATGTGACCCCTGATCTCCAATGGGAGATCTTGCCCTGGGCATGCTCAGATGGAGAAAGCGAGGATTTTGTCCCAGGACTGGCTGCTCCAGCACTGGTTATAATAGAGGAACCAGGAGAGGCAGCAACAAGCCTCTGCACAGCATTAGACCGAGCGAGAGGCTGGGACCGATGTCTCTGCTGAGCAGGCTCCACTGCGGCCGGAGATGGATGGGGGACCGCAGCGGGACTGGTTCGAGATTCCCCTTGTGCAGCAGCGGGAACTCGATCCCTAACACACACAGACACTCTCTCAGTATGGATTTGACCATAATACAGAAGGCAGAAAAACGGTACTGTATCAAAAGATACCAGCTGTATACGGTTTTGGAGAAAATTGAAATCTCGTATATATTTCCGGAGTCACACACAGATAGTCAGCATGTATTTGTCCGTGATACCAGCCGGTACACGGTAGTGTGTGAGGAGCGTACAGCTCTATATGTTGTGGGAAAAAATGAACGCTCGGTAACTGTGCAGAAAAAATGAACAAAAGTATTAGTGCTGTGTAGGTGCTGTGTAAAAAGCAGTCTGCACAGCAGTGTACACACAGCAATACAGCTAGCAGGCAGCCTAATAATCAGCTCTGCTGTAGCACACAAGAAATTCCTCCCCTGTCACTGGCAGGCAGCCTATTAATCAGCTCTGCTGCTGTACACAAGAAATTCCTCCCCTGTCACTGGCAGGCAGCCTAATAACCAGCGCTGCTGCACACAACAAAATCCTCCCCATACAGCACAATCGCTATCAGCACAAGCACAAAATAACTTTTTTTTTTCCTTCCTAACTCTTTCCCTACTGAGAAACAGCGGCAGCAACCTCTCCCTATGCTAAGATCGGCAGAAGTAAAATGGCGGTCAGGGCTTTTATAGCCTCTGTGACGCCACAAAAAGCAAGCCAATCACTGCAATGCCCTTCTCTAAGATGGTGGTGGCTGCTGCCCATGTCATCTCGTTGCCCACAGTGTGCGTTCTTGCTCATTGGCTGAGAAAATGCGCCTGCAAGCATTATGGGAATGCTGACTTTGTCGACAACCGCATGGCCGACCTCGCGCCGAGCAAAACCCGACTTTGGCGAAAGTCGGTGATTTTTGAATCTGACCGACCTGTTTCGCTCAACTTTACTGGTGCCTAATGTGTTAATTTATTTTATCATTCAGCTGGGCATTTCATTACTTTCAGCTCTTTCTGCTTTCAGCCCACTATGACGCCCACAGAGCAGAAAGAAATGAAATGCCCAGTTGAATAATAAAATAAATTAACACATTAAGTGCCAGTAATTTCAGCACCCTGTAGCTCCACAAATGGAGTGAAGAAAATAAAACTAGAAAATAAACTTTGTATCTACATTCTTGCTACTATGTACAGGAATGTATAGTATATACAATGGGTACAGAAAGTATTCAGACCCCTTTAAATTTTTCACTCTTTGTTTCATTGCAGCCATTTGGTAAATTGTCACAATCTATTTAAGGATCGGTGGCAGATCTGGCTTTTCTTATTAAAACTTTTTTCTTTCAGGCCATCGAGGGATAATGTCTGTTTCCCCCTCCCACCGGTGGCCTGCTGGTGTAATTGCATTGCTGCTAGTTTTGCTGATGTGGGTGGTGACCACTCCCACCATCCTTAAAAGGTCACTTGATGCATCAGCTGACTGTTGGTGATACAGTTTCTCTTTGGAGACCAACCTTCACAGAAGCAGCTCTCTGGTGTTTGGAGTCCTGTTGCTGTGCTGTCTGTGGTGATAAGATAAGCAGCGGTGTGCACAAACTAAGTGTTGTATTTTAGTTGCCCTGTCCCTTAGATGTCTGTCTTTTCTTTCGTTTCATTGAATTGGTTCAGTTTACTTTATTCCCTGTCTCACCTCCTGGGGTGGGGGTTGGGGGTTAAGCTCAGGGCTAAACAGGAGAGAGGGACAAGTCAGTGACTTGGGCCTCCTACCTTCAAGGGTACTCCCAAGTTAAGGAAAGGCAGGGCTCCCCATTAGCCTTAGGGGCAGTTCAGGGGCCCAGGTTCCTCGTCCCCTGTTTTCCCACTACTGCCCCATGACATAAATTCAAAAAAGTTCATTTTTTTTCTTGTTAATGTACACTCTGCACCCCATCTTGACTGAAAAAAAACAGAAATGTAGAAAATTTTTCTAATTTATTAAAAAAAGAAAAACTGAAATATCACATGGTCATAAGTATTTAGATACTTTGCTCAGACACTCATATTTATGTCACATGCTGTCCATTTCCTTGTGATCCTGCTTGAGATTGTTCTGAGATGGTTCTACTCCTTATATCAGATGTGCCCAGGTAGGAATAAGCTGCTCACACTGCTGTCCACCCTGTCTTCCGGTCCATTATTGGAGATACCAGAAGTGTTGAAGTAAGAACAGACAGCTTAAACTGCTGTCCACTCAGTCTTTATCATTAAATACTGGAGATACCAGTGGTGTTAAGGTAATATGAAGCTGCTCACACTGGTGTCCACTCTGTCTATCTGATATAATACTGGAGATTAGTGACAAATTTGTTCGGAAAACGATCAACAAACATAAGTTCAGCACGAATATGGCACATTCGGATTCGTGATCGGAAACATGAGAAAAATTTTATAAAAACAGTGTGGCTGTAAAATTTACCTTCTGGAATTTTTTTTTTTTTTGGGCCATTACTGAGGTCCACAGACAAAGCCAGCAGGGCACATGTCCTACAAGTGTGTTGTGCACTGCTTCTATAGTGCTCCATTCACAAATATAGCATGCTAAATAATATTTTTTTCAGTAGCTAAATGTGAAAAAGCCTGCTGTATCCCACAGTTTAGCTAGTTAGATAGGTGGCTGCATATCAGTCAGATAGTGTAGCTAGATAGTGTCCATTGTGGCTGTAAAATTTACCTTCCGGAATTTTTTTTTTGGGCCATTACTGAGGTTCACAGACAGAGCCAGCAGGGCACATGTCCTACAAGTGTGTTGTGCACTGCTTCTATAGTGCTCCATACACGAGTATAGCATTCTAAGTAATATTTTTTCTGTAGCTAAATGTGAAAAAGCCTGCTGTATCCCACATTGTCATGTTGTGGCAGTGATATGAACCTGTTTGCAAACCTAATGCGCATTAAAAAAAAATCAAATTTTTTTCTGTTGCTGAATCTGACACAGCCTGCCGTATCCCACATTGTCATGCTGTGGCGGTGATATATATGAACCTGTTTGCAGACCTAACGCACATTAAAAAAATTATATTTTTTCTATTGCTAAATGTGAAACAGACTGCTGTATCCCACCAGGTCATTTAGTGCTGTGGTGATATGAAACTGTCTGAAGACCTAAGGAACAGTAAAAAAAAATTACAATTGTTTCTGTTGTTAAATGTGAAACAGCCTACCATATCTCACATTGTCATGCTGTGGTGGTGATTTGAACCTGTCTGCAGAAATTAACTTGCATTAAAAAAAATTCTAATTTTTTTATGTTGCTAAATGTGAAACAGCCTGCCATATCCCACATTGTCATGTTGTGGTGGTGATATGAATCTGTCTGCATACCTAATGTACATTAAAAAAAATTAGAATATTTTCTTTTGCTGAATAAGCTACAGCCCGCCGTATCCCACATTGTCATGTTGTGGCGGTGTTATGAACCTGTCTGCAGACCTAATGAGCATTAAACAAAGTTCTAATTTTTTCTGTTGCTGAATGAGCTACAGCCCGCCGTATCCCACATTGTCATGTTGTGGCGGTGTTATGAACCTGTCTGCAGACCTAATGAGCATTAAAAAAAGTTCTAATTTTTTCTGTTGCTGAATGAGCTACAGCCCGCCGTATCCCACATTGTCATGTTGAGGTGGTGTTATGAACCTGTCTGCAGACCTAATGAGCATTAAAAAAAGTTCTAATTTTTTTCTGTTGCTGAATGTGATACAGCCAGCCGTATCCCACATTGTCATTTTGTGGCGGTGATATGAAGCTGTCTGCAGACCTCAAGCACATTAAAATATTTATTTTTTTCTGTTGATAAATGTGATACAGCCTGCTTTATCCAACCTTTTCATTTAGTGGCGTTAAAATTGTTCTGTGTGCAGAGCTGTTGCACATTAAAATTAATTATTATTTTTTTTTTTTTCAAACATGATACAGCAGCTGAGATCTGAGTTTGAAATTGCTTTGAGACTATCTTCTAAATTATGTATTTCTTTGGCATCCAATTTCTCACTGGCATCTTTTATACCTAGCTTGAGATGCGCGTCTGTTACACCTATCTTCTGACGAGCATCAAATGCTCTCTCCTAATTGGTGTTGGGGAGATGAGTAATAGTTGTAGGATGGATCTTGCATCTTGCACTTCCCATAGCCTCCCTGTTATTGATCCTGTTGTACGTTCCCATTACCTCCCAAAAAAATTCTTCTGTTACTAAAGTCATACAGTAGGGGACATGTCACTTTGAAACTGTTTGGAGCATCTACTGAATCAAGGTTCCCCTTTATAAAGCGGTGCTTCCTGCACACGAAACGTGCGTTGGGGTCTCTGTATACCCGGCCCAGGGATACCCACGGTGCTTCACTTCATCTGGTGAGTTACTTGGTGTCTTTTGGCTCCTGTTTATATACGGACACTGACTCCTTGATTGTTATTTAGGACCCAAGCACCAGTAACTCTGCCTGTTTAATACATGCAGTAATTTATGCACTTGCACCTTAAACTTATATTTATTCTGGTATGCTGTCTCATACATGTATGTTGTGAATGTGTTAGAAATGAATTCTGAGCAGAAGCTCCCTCTGGTGGTTACAAAAAGTACTGAACCATTCAATGAGGATTGGCAATCAGGAGTTACAGACTGGTCTTATATAAGGGAGGTTCCCTCCCATCATGGTTGCCGGTGATCAATTGTTCTTGTCTCAACTGTGATTCCTGGTTCACTTGGAAGCTTGCTGAGTCTTGCCTCTTCTCCTGCTCTCAGATAAGATATTTTCTGTTTTTTGTTTTTGTGCTTACCATTTGCATATTTCTCTGCATTTCTGTGAGGTTAGCCAGGTCTCCCCCCCAGGGGGGCTTGGGCTCCTCTCAGTACTTCTGGAGCCACTGTTATTTGTTCATTTGCCTTTTCCAGTTTTTTCAGTGGCTGTGGCTTAGTTTTGTTACACCAGAGAACTAATTTAGGTGGTAGAGGTCGTGTGATCTCAGGTGTTTTTGCAATTAGTAGAGTTGGTATTTTTTAGGGTTTTTTGGATTGCAGTAAGTGTCCTTCCTATCCTTTTCTGTCTAGGAAGATTGGGCCCCAACGTTTGCTCATACTATTTTCTGTCTGCGTCTGTATTTCCTCTTGTCTAACCGCCATTACATGTTTGGGGGCTTCCTATGTTCTTTGGGGATCTGCTCCGGGGCAGATAGCTTTCCTCTTTCTATCTTTAGGTGTAGTTAACCTCTCAGGCTGTGATGAGGCGTCTAAGACCAACGTAGGAACGCTCCATGGCTGCCTTTAGTTGTGGTGGTTAGTCAGGGTACTGCAATTCAGTAGATTCCAACCTCTCTGGTGTATTGCCGTTTTTGCCTGCTCTCCTCAGCTACCAAATCATAACAGTATCACCAGCCAAACTGAAAATTATATGGTACTCAACAGAAGGGAAAAATAGTAAAAGGAAAAAGAAAAAAGGAAGTTGTCAGAATTTTTTTTTTTTCCCTGTTTGTTGCATTTTTTCCCTCTTTTTCTCTGGGTGCTGAGGAGGATTTTTTTTCTCTAATTAGTTGCACAGTTGTCTGGCCGTGTGATCACTGGCCATGAGTTCGGTTTGGCTACCTATCTGCCAGTTTCGTTTGGGAACGGATCCCCATGCCAGATTTATTTTTGGATCGAGCAATTTCGAATTTCAAAAATAACTGTAAGTTGTTTTTTGCCTTAAAACCTAAGTCCTCAGGGAATGCGGCACAGCAGGATCAAATTGTCATCTCTCTCCTGCGTGGCAATCCTCAGGATTGGGCTTTTTTCCCTGACACCTGGGGACCCTGTTTTGAGTAATGTTGATGCATTTTTTCTGGCTCTGGAGTTATTGTACGATGAACCTAATGTCACTGATCAAGCTGAAAAAACCTTGTTGGCATTAAATCAGGGGCTTGAGGACGCTGAGTTGTACTGTCAGAAATTCCGAAAGTGGGCAGTCCTGACCAAATGGAATGATGATGCTTTGGCAGCCCTTTTTCGGAAGGGTCTGTCAGAGAAAGTAAAAGATGTTATGTTGGGTTTCCCTGCTCCCTCTGGTCTCAATGATTCTATGTCATTAGCGATTCAAATTGACAGACGTTTGCGTGAGCATAGAGGTATGCGTGGAATAGTGTTGCCTTGTGAACCAGCTTCCGAACCCATGCAGTGTGCTAGAGTGGCTTCTGGGGCACAGCGTCATGAGTTTCGAAAACGCAATGGGTTATGTTTCTACTGTGGTGACGCCTCTCATGCTATTTCAGTCTGCCTAAGCGGGGAAGACGTTTTGCACGCTCAGTTGTCTTGGGTAGTGTTCAGACTAAATTTCTGTTGACTGTTACCCTGATTTGCTCCCTGTCCACATTTTCTGCTCAGGCTTTTTGTGATTCGGGAGCAGCTATTAACCTGATGGATTTTGATTTTGCTAAACGTTGTGGGTTTCCCTTCATACCCCTACGGAAGTCTATTCCCCTACTGGGGATTGATTCTACCCCTTTGGCTGAGAATAAACCCCAGTTCTCTACTCAGGTGATAATGAGGGTTGAACATGATCATCAGGAGAGTTGCAATTTTTTGGTGCTGTATAATCTGCATGACATTATTGTACTAGGTTTCCCTTGGTTACAGTCTCATAATCCTGTTTTGGATTGGAAATTGTGTCTGTAAACAGTTGGGGCTGCCAATGTGTTAATGCCAACACTCCTGTTTTTTCTGCCTCTCCCCAGGCTCAGGATGTTCCTGACTTTTTGACTGATTTTTCTGATGTGTTTAGCGAAAGTAAATCTGCATCCTTGCCCCCCATAGGAGCTATGACTGCGCTATTGAATTAGTGCCTGGTAGTAAATTCCCTAAAGGTCGCCTTTTTAACTTGTCTGTACCTGAACATGACGCTATGCGGTCTTATATCAAGGAATCATTGGAGAAGGGTCATATCAGACCATCCTCTTCACCCTTAGGTGCCGGTTTTTTCTTTGTGGCCAAAAAAGATGGTTCATTAAGGCCGTGTATTGATTATCGTCTCTTGAACAATATCACTGTGAAATATCAATATCCGTTACCCTTGATTTCTGACCTGTTTTCCAGGGTGAAAAGTGCTACTTGATTTCCCAAGCTTGACCTCAGGGGGGCGTACAACCTTATTCGCATTAAGCACGGGAATGAATGGAAGACGGCGTTTAATACCCCAGAGGGGCATTTTGAGTACCCAGTGATGCCCTTTGGGCTCACTATTGCTCCTTCCGTCTTCCAGTCCTTCATGAATGACATTTTCAGGGATTTTGTGGATAAATTTCTGATTGTTCATTTGGATAATATCTTGATTTTTTCCAATGACTGGGACTCTCATGTGAAACATGTTTGGACTGTGTTCCAGATTTTGAGAGAGAATGCTCTGTATGTGAAGGGATCAAAGTGTCTTTTTGGCGTACAGAGGATCTCATTTCTGGGATTCATTTTGTCCCCATGTGTTATTGAAATGGACCCGGTCAAGGTTCAGGCCATCTGTGATTGGGTCCAACCTACTTCATTAAAGGCTCTTCAGAGATTCTTGGGTTTTGCCAATTTTTATCGTAAATTTATTGGTAATTTCTCTGTTATTGTTAAACCATTGACTGATTTGACCAAAAAGGGTTCTGATGTGGTGAATTGGCCTCCTGAGGCAGTCTCTGCGTTTCAGGAACTTAAGCAGAGATTCATTTCTGCTCCTGTTCTACGGCAGCCTGATGTTTCTCTGCCATTTCAGGTGGAGGTTGATGCCCCTGAAATTGGGGCAGGTGCCGTTTTGTCCCAAAGAGATCCAGAGACCTCTAAAAGTAACCCTTGTGCCTTTTTCTCTCGAAAATTTTCTCCAACTGAACGTATTTATGACGTGGGTAATCGGGAGTTATTGGCCATGAAGTGGGCTTTTGAAGAGTGGAGACATTGGCTGGAGGGAGCCAAACATCAGGTGGTGGTCCTCACGGACCATAAGAATCTGGTTTATCTGGAATCAGCCAAGCGACTTAATCCTAGACAGGCCAGGTGGCCTTGTTTTTCACACGTTTTAATTTTGTGGTTTCCTTTCTTCCTGGCACTAAGAATGTTAATGCTGATGCCCTCTCGAGGAGTATCCTTGCGGACTCTCCTGAGTTATCTGATCCTGCTGTTATTTTGAAAGAGGGTGTAGTTCTTTCCGCCATCTCGCCCAATTTGAGACTGGCTCTGGAAGGTGTCAGGAGGATAAACCCGAGCGCTGCCCTATTGGGAAATTGTTTGTTCCAGACCGGTGGAAAAAGAGTGTGATGTCTGAGGTTCATTATTCCGCGTTAGCCGGTCATCCCGGAATTTTTGGTACCAGAGACTTGGTTAGTCGGTCCTTTTGGGGGCCTACTTTGTCTCGTGACGTCAGGGAATTTGTGCAGTCCTGCGGGACTTGCTCTCGCTCCAAGCCTTGCTCTCGCTCTAGTGGTTTGTTGATGCCATTTCCTGTGCCCAAGAGACCATGGACCCATATCTCTATGGATTTCATTTCCGGCCTCCCTGTTTCTCAGAGAATGACCATTATCTGGGTGATTTGTGATAGGTTTTCCAAAATAATACATCTTGTGCCATTACCTAAGTTGCCTTCCTCCTCCGAATTGGTGCCTTTGTTCCTTCAGCACGTGGTTCGGTTACACGGCATTCCTGAGAACATTGTGTCTGACAGAGGAGTCCAGTTTGTTTCCAGATTTTGGAGGACTTTTTGTTCTAAACTTGGTGTTCAATTGTCTTTCTCCTCGGCTTTTCATCCTCAGACCAATGGACAAACTGAGAGAACAAACCAGACATTGGAGACTTATCTGAGATGCTTTGTGTCTGCTGATCAAGATGACTGGGTCTCTATTTTGCCTTTGGCTGAGTTTGCTCTTAATAATAGGGCTAGCTCTGCCACTTTGATGTCTCCATTTTTCTGCAATTTTGGGTTTCACCCTCGATTTTCTTCGGGTGTCTGTCCAGGTGTTGACTCTGTTGTGGAGCGTATGCAGCAGATTTGGGACCAGGTGGTGGAGAGGTTGTCCCTCTCTCAGGAGAGGGCCCAGCGGTTTGCCAACCGGCATAGGACTGATGGTCCTCGGTGTGAAGTGGGGGACTTGGTCTGGTTGTCCTCAAGAAATATCCCTATGAGAATTGCATCTCCTAAGTTTAAGCCTAGGTTCATTGGACCTTATAAGATCATGGAGATTCTTAATCCTGTTTCCTTTCGTTTACTTCTTCCAGGGACATTTAAGATACATAACGTGTTCCACAAGTCCTTATTGAAGAGGTTTGTCGAGCCAGTGGTTCCTATGGCTGCGCCTCCTGACCCTGTTTTGGTTGAGGGCAATCTGGAGTATGTGGTTGAGAAAATATTGGATTCTCGTTTTTCTAGACGGAAACTCCAGTATTTGGTTAAGTGGAGAGGTTATGGTCAGGAGGACAATTCTTGGGTGTTTGCTTCGGACATCCATGCTAGGAGACTGATCCGTGTGTATCACAGAGCTCATCCTGACCGACCTGGTTGCCCAAATGAGGGTTCGGTGACCCCTCCTCAAGGGGGGGTACTGTTGTGAATGTGTTAGAAATGAATTCTGAGCAGAGGCTCCCTCTGGTGGTTACAAACAGTACTGAACCATTCAATGAGGATTGGCAATTAGGAGTTACAGACTGGTCTTATATAAGGGAGGCTCCCTCCCATCATGGTTGCCGGTGATCAATTGTTCTTGTCTCAACTGTGGTTCCTGGTTCACTTGGAAGCTTGCTGAGTCTTGCCTCTTCTCCTGCTCTCAGATAAGATATTTTCTGTTTTTTGTTTTTGTGCTTACCATTTGCATATTTCTCTGCATTTCTGTGAGGTTAGCCAGGTCTCCCCCCCCGGGGGCTTGGGCTCCTCTCAGTTCTTCTGGAGCCACTGTTATTTGTTCATTTGCCTTTTCCAGTTTTTTCAGTGGCTGCGGCTTAGTTTTGTTACACCAGAGAACTAATTTAGGTGGTAGAGGTCGTGTGATCTCAGGTGTTTTTGCAATTAGTAGAGTTGGTATTTTTTAGGGTTTTTTGGATTGCAGTAAGTGTCCTTCCTATCCTTTTCTGTCTAGGAAGATTGGGCCCCAACGTTTGCTCATACTATTTTCTGTCTGCGTCTGTATTTCCTCTTGTCTAACCGCCATTACATGTTTGGGGGCTTCCTATGTTCTTTGGGGATCTGCTCCGGGGCAGATAGCTTTCCTCTTTCTATCTTTAGGTGTAGTTAACCTCTCAGGCTGTGACGAGGCATCTAGGACCAAAGTAGGAACGCTCCACGGCTGCCTTTAGTTGTGGTGGTTAGTCAGGGTACTGCAATCCAGTAGATTCCAACCTCTCTGGTGTATTGCCGTTTTTGCCTGCTCTCCTCAGCTACCAAATCATAACAATATCACCGGCCAAACTGAAAATTATATGGTACTCAACAGAAGGGAAAAATAGTAAAATGAAAAAGAAAAAAGGAAGTCAGAAATTTTTTTTTTTTCTCTGTTTGTTGCATTTTTTCCCTCTTTTTCTCTGGGTGCTGAGGAGGATTTTTTTTTTCTCTCAATGTAGTTTGCACAGTTGTCTGGCCGTGTGGATCAGCTTGCCACTGAAGCTCGGAGTATTGCTACCTATCTTGCAGGGTTGCCGGTTGTGGAACCTAGGATCCCCATGCCAGATTTATTTTTGGGGGATCGAGCTAAATTTCTGAATTTCAAAAATAACTGTAAGTTGTTTTTTGCCTTAAAAACTAAGTCCTCAGGGAACGCGGCACAGCAGGTTCAAATTGTCATCTCTCTCCTGCGTGGCGATCCTCAGGATTGGGCTTTTTCCCTGACACCTGGGGACCCTGTTTTGAGTAATGTTGATGCATTTTTTCTGGCTCTGGAGTTATTGTACGATGAACCTAATGTCACTGATCAAGCTGAAAAAACCTTGTTGGCATTAAATCAGGGGCTTGAGGACGCTGAGTTGTACTGTCAGAAATTCCGAAAGTGGGCAGTCCTGACCAAATGGAATGATGATGCTTTGGCAGCCCTTTTTCGGAAGGGTCTGTCAGAGAATGTAAAAGATGTTAAGGTGGGTTTCCCTGCTCCCTCTGGTCTCAATGATTCTATGTCATTGGCGATTCAAATTGACAGACGTTTGCATGAGCGTAGAGGTATGCGTGGAATAGTGTTGCCTTGTGAACCAGCTTCTGAACCCATGCAGTGTGATAGAGTGGCTTCTGGGGCACAGCGTCATGAGTTTCGAAAACACAATGGGTTATGTTTCTACTGTGGTGACGCCTCTCATGCTATTTCTGTCTGCCCTAAGCGGGGAAGACGTTTTGCACGCTCAGTTGTCTTGGATAGTGTTCAGACTAAATTTCTGTTGACTGTTACCCTGATTTGCTCCCTGTCCACACTTTCTGCTCAGGCTTTTGTTGATTCGGGAGCAGCTATTAACCTGATAGATTTTGATTTTGCTAAATGTTGTGGGTTTCTCTTGATACCCCTACGGAAGTCTATTCCCCTACTGGGGATTGATTCTACCCCTTTGGCTGAGAATAAACCCCAGTTCTCTACTCAGGTGATAATGAGGGTTGAACATGATCATCAGGAGAGTTGCAAATTTTTGGTGCTGTATAATCTGCATGACATTATTGTACTAGGTTTCCCTTGGTTACAGTCTCATAATCCTGTTTTGGATTGGAAATCTGTGTCTGTAACCAGTTGGGGCTGCCAATGTGTTAATGCCAACACTCCTGTTTTATCTGCCTCTCCCCAGGCTCAGGATGTTCCTGACTTTTTGACTGATTTTTCTGATGTGTTTAGCGAAAGTAAATCTGCATCCTTGACCCCCATAGGAGCTATGACTGCGCTATTGAATTGCCTGGTAGTAAATTCCCTAAAGGTCGCCTTTTTAACTTGTCTGTACCTGAACATGACGCTATGCGGTCTTATATCAAGGAGTCATTGGAGAAGGGTCATATCAGACAATCCTCTTCACCCTTGGGTGCCGATTTTTTCTTTGTGGCCAAAAAGGATGGTTCATTAAGGCCGTGTATTGATTATCGTCTCTTGAACAATATCACTGTGAAATATCAATATCCGTTACCCTTGATTTCTGACCTGTTTTCCAGGGTGAAAAGTGCTACTTGGTTTCCCAAGCTTGACCTCAGGGGGGCGTATAACCTTATTCGCATTAAGCACGGGGATGAATGGAAGACGGCGTTTAATACCCCAGAGGGGCATTTTGAGTACCTAGTGATGCCCTTTGGGCTCTTTAATGCTCCTTCCGTCTTCCAATCCTTCACGAATGACATTTTCAGGGATTTTGTGGATAAATTTCTGATTGTTCATTTGGATGATATCTTGATTTTTTCCAATGACTGGGACTCTCATGTGAAACATGTTCGGACTGTGTTCCAGATTTTGAGAGAGAATGCTCTGTATGTGAAGGGATCAAAGTGTCTTTTTGGCGTACAGAGGATCTCATTTCTGGGATTCATTTTGTCCCCATGTGTTATTGAAATGGACCCGGTCAAGGTTCAGGCCATCTGTGATTGGGTCCAACCTACTTCATTAAAGGCTCTTCAGAGATTCTTGGGTTTTGCCAATTTTTATCGTAAATTTATTGGTAATTTCTCTGTTATTGTTAAACCATTGACTGATTTGACCAAAAAGGGTTCTGATGTGGTGAATTGGCCTCCTGAGGCAGTCTCTGAGTTTCAGGAACTTAAGCAGAGATTCACTTCTGCTCCTGTTCTACGGCAGCCTGATGTTTCTCTGCCATTTCAGGTGGCGGTTGATGCCTCTGAAATTGGGGCAGGTGCCGTTTTGTCCAAAAGAGATCCAGAGACCTCTAAAAGTAACCCTTGTGCCTTTTTCTCTCGAAAATTTTCTTCAACTGAACGTAATTATGACGTGGGTAATCGGGAGTTATTGGCCATGAAGTGGGCTTTTGAAGAGTGGAGACATTGGCTGGAGGGAGCCAAACATCAGGTGGTGGTCCTCACGGACCATAAGAATCTGGTTTATCTGGAATCAGCCAAGCGACTTAATCCTAGACAGGCCAGGTGGGCCTTGTTTTTCACACGTTTTAATTTTGTGGTTTCCTTTCTTCCTGGCACTAAGAATGTTAATGCGGATGCCCTCTCGAGGAGTTTCCTTGCGGACTCTCCTGAGTTATCTGATCCTGCTGTTATTTTGAAAGAGGGTGTAGTTCTTTCCGCCATCTCGCCCAATTTGAGACTGGCTCTGGAAGGGTGTCAGGAGGATAAACCCGAGCGCTGCCCTATTGGGAAATTGTTTGTCCCAGACCGGTGGAAAAAGAGTGTGATATCTGAGATTCATTGTTCCGCGTTGGCCGGTCATCCCGGAATTTTTGGTACCAGAGATGTGGTTAGTCGGTCCTTTTGGGGGCCTACTTTGTCTCGTGACGTCAGGGAATTTGTGCAGTCCTGCGGGACTTGCTCTCGCTCCAAGCCTTGCTCTCGCTCTAGTGGTTTGTTGATGCCATTGCCTGTGCCCAAGAGACCATGGACCCATATCTCTATGGATTTCATTTGCGACCTCCCTGTTTCTCAGAGTATGACCGTTATCTGGGCGATTTATGATAGGTTTTCCAAAATGATACATCTTGTGCCATTACCTAAGTTGCCTTCCTCCTCCGAATTGGTGCCTTTGTTCCTTCAGCACGTGGTTCGGTTACACGGCATTCCTGAGAACATTGTGTCTGACAGAGGAGTCCAGTTTGTTTCCAGATTTTGGAGGACTTTTTGTTCTAAACTTGGTGTTCAATTGTCTTTCTCCTCGGCTTTTCATCCTCAGACCAATGGACAAACTGAGAGAACAAACCAGACATTGGAGACTTATCTGAGATGCTTTGTGTCTGCTGATCAAGATGACTGGGTCTCTTTTTTGCCTTTGGCTGAGTTTGCTCTTAATAATAGGGCTAGCTCTGCCACTTTGATGTCTCCATTTTTCTGCAATTTTGGGTTTCACCCTCGATTTTCTTCGGGACAGACGGAGGCTTCTGTCTGTCCAGGTGTTGACTCTGTTGTGGAGCGTATGCAGCAGATTTGGGACCAGGTGGTGGAGAGGTTGTCCCTCTCTCAGGAGAGGGCCCAGCAGTTTGCCAACCGGCATAGGACTGATGGTCCTCGGTTTGAAGTGGGGGACTTGGTCTGGTTGTCCTCAAGAAATATCCCTATGAGAGTTGCATCTCCTAAGTTTAAGCCTAGGTTCATTGGACCTTATAAGATCATGGAGATTCTTAATCTTGTTTCCTTTCGTTTACTTCTTCCAGGGACATTTAAGATCCATGACATGTTCCACAAGTCCTTATTGAAGAGGTTTGTCGAGCCAGTGGTTCCTATGGCTGCGCCTCCTGACCCTGTTTTGGTTGAGGACAATCTGGAGTATGTGGTTGAGAAAATATTGGATTCTCGTTTTTCTAGACGGAAACTCCAGTATTTGGTTAAGTGAAGAGGTTATGGTCAGGAGGAGAATTCTTGGGTGTTTGCTTCGGACATCCATGCTAGGAGACTGATCCGTGCGTATCACAGAGCTCATCCTGACCGACCTGGTTGCCAAAATGAGGGTTCGGTGACCCCTCCTCAAGGGGGGTACTGTTGTGAATGTGTTAGAAATGAATTCTGAGCAGAAGCTCCCTCTGGTGGTTACAAACAGTACTGAACCATTCAATGAGGATTGGCAATTAGGAGTTACAGACTGGTCTTATATAAGGGAGGATCCCTCCCATCATGGTTGCCGGTGATCAATTGTTCTTGTCTCAACTGTGGTTCCTGGTTCACTTGGAAGCTTGCTGAGTCTTGGAGGCTATCTTCTTGATTATGTGCATCTTTGGCATCCAATTTCTCACGGACATCTTTTATACCTAGCTTGAGACACGCATCTGTTACACCTATCTTCTGACGAGCATCAAATGCTCTCTGTTAATCGGTGTTGGGTATATTACTAATAGCTGTTTGCCAAATCCTGGATCTTGTACTTCCCGTAGCAGCTCTGTTATTGATCCTGTTGTACGTTCCCATTTCTGCCCCCAAAAATTCTTCTGTTACTAATGTCATACAGTAGGGGACACGTCATAAGAGTGGCATATGGGAACAGGTATGAACCTGTTAAGACTGGGGGAATAATTGAACCGGTAGAAACCAGGCATCGGACAAGGATACAAACAGATACAGGAAAGGACTTAGTTCAGAAAGGACAAACACAGGAACAAATTCAGGATGAAGGATTGAGGTCTGGGTATACAGCCCCCAGGGTGGCAGGAATGAGACACACAGGAAACAGGAACAGGCCTGGGTATACAGCCCCCAGGGTGTCAGGAACTATATAGTAAAAGGACAGGACCTGGCAACTCAGTAGCAGAACACAGACTGAGAGAGTTTGTTGCTCAGGCATCTCCCTATAGGTGGAGATGCCTTAAATATCTGATATCTCTTGGCAATAGGCTGGTGTCAAGATCCCGTCTGGGTTGGAGCCGATGTTACTGCAAACACTAGGGGAAGCAGAGGCAGGTAGCGTAGTCAGAAGGCAGCCAGAGGTCGGTACACAGGAGAGCAGTGTTTGTAGCAATGGATCAGGCGGAGAGCGTAGTCAGAAGGCAGGCCGAGGTCGGTTCACAGGAAAGGCAGTTCGGTAACAGAGGAGCAGGCAGATAACGTAGTCAGGTGGCAGCCGGAGGTCGGTACACAGGAGAGCAGTGTTTGTAGCAATGGATCAGGCGGAGAGCGTAGTCAGAAGGCAGGCCGAGGTCAGTTCACAGGAGAGCAGTGTTTGTAGCAATGGATCAGGCGGAGAGCGTAGTCAGAAGGCAGGCCGAGGTCGGTTCACAGGAGAGCAGTGTTTGTAGCAATGGATCAGGAGGAAACGCTTGACTAAAGGCTTGGAGCTCAATAATCTCGCAATGACACACCCACAGGGCCAGGTTTATATAGGGTGTGTAATTGGCAATCAGAGGCCCAATCAAGAGAGCACTAGGTGTAGCCAATCAGGAAGAACAGTCAATGGTATCCGGGTTCAGCAAGGAACTTTGCAGCCAGCAGAATAGCTCAGATGGTAGAGCTGCTGGCCAGTAGACAAGAGGTACTGGGTTCGACTCCTGACAGTACTCCCCTCCTTCCAGGATGGCCTCTGGACATCTCAGGAGCTGGCTTATCCGGGTACCTCTGATGAAAGGCTCTTGTTAGTCTAGGAGCATGGACGTTGTCCCTTGGTTCCCATGAATTTTCCTCTGGTCCGTAACCCTTCCACTGCACCAGATACTGCAGTTTACCTCTGAATTTTCGGGAGTCCAGAATCTTATCCACAATGTATTCTTCTTCACCACGGATTCTTTCTGGTGGAGGAGGTGGCTGAATTCTTCCTGGAAACGGGTTTTCACAGAAGGGTTTGAGCAAGGATATGTGAAACACTGGATGAATCTTTAGATTGTTGGGAAGTTTTAAACGAAAAGCAACCTGGTTAATTTTTGCAGAAATTTGAAAAGGTCCAATGAATTTCTGACCCAATTTGGAGGATGGCACATGTGTCTTAAGGTTTTTAGTGGACAGCCAAACTTTGTCTCCAACCTGAAGAGCAGGGGCACTCTCCGATGTTTATCTGCTGCTTCCTTATATACTTCCTGGGTCTTGAGTAATATCTCTGATAATTCCTTCTGGATTCCTGTAATTTTGCAAGCCTGTCATTTACAGCAGGAATGGGAGTGTTCACTGGCAGATTAGGGATAAATACTGGATGTACTCCATAATTAGCAAAAAATGGGGTTTGAGATGTAGCGCTATGTATGGAGTTGTTGTAGGCAAACTCTGCTGTTGGTAAATAGTCCACCCAGTCATCCTGAAGATAGGAAATGAAGCAACAGAGGTATTGCTCCAAAGTCTGGTTCGTTCTCTCCGTCTGGCCATTGGACTGAGGATGGAAAGCGGTAGAAAGATTCACCGTGACTCCCAAGGCTGTACAGAAACTCTTCCAAAATTTTGACGTAAACTGAACGCCTCTGTCAGACACCACGCTGTCAGGAATTCCATGTAACCTGAATACCTCTTTGATTATCAGTTCTGCAGTTTTTTCAGCAGTAGGAATTCCTTCAGTTGGAATAAAGTGGGCCATTTTTGTGAGTCGGTCCACTATGACAAGGATGACGGTCATCTGTTTGGAAGGGGGTAGTTCCACAATAAAATCCATGGAAATAGATCCCCAAGGCCTGGATGGAACTGGAAGTGGTTGCAAGAGTCCTAGAGGAGACGATCGTGGGGTTTTGTTTCGTGCGCATGTTAAACAGGTTGAAACATATTTCCTCACGTCCTTCCTACAATTAGGCCACCAAAAGAAACGAAGTAGTAAGTCTTGTGTTTTTGCAACTCCAGGATGTCCTGCCAGTTTAGAATCATGGACACTTTTGAGGACTTCAAGGCGAGAAGATTCAGGTACATATATTTTGTGTTTCTGCATCCAAAACCCCTCTTTGAATGAAAGATCGACGTCTTCCGAAGGATGGTTAAGGAAAGAGTCCTCTTGATATCCATCTTTAATTCTATTACATAGTCCTCTAGAGTGCAATATTCCCAAAAAATTTTTAGGGCCTAGAATTGTATCGTCATTACTAGACCTCTCCTGAGGTTCCGAACACATCCTGGACAGGGCGTCAGCCTTGCCATTTCTTGAACCAGGCCGGTAAGAAATTATAAAATTGAATCTTGAGAAAAATAAGGCCCATCGTGCTTGTCTTGCAGACAATCTTTTTGCTGTACGGAGGAATTCAAGATTCTTGTGGTCCGTGAGGACAGTCACAGGGTGATTGGCACCTTCCAAAAGATGTCTCCATTCGGAGAAGGCAACTTTAATGGCTAACAGTTCTTTATTACCGATGTCGTAGTTCTTTTCTGCAGATGACATGGTGTGGGAAAGAAACGCACATGGGTGAAGTTGCATTTTGTCCCCAACTCGCTGAGACAGAATGGCTCCCACTGCAGAGTCCGAGGCGTCCACTTCGACAGTAAATGGCAATTCAGGATTTGGGTGTACTAACAATGGAGCAGACGTAAAAAGAGTTTTCAATTTGTCAAAAGCCTCCTGTGCCTCCGGAGACCAGAAAAATGCTTTGGTCTTTTTTGTTAGTGTAGTAATTGGTAGTATGATCCGTGAAAAGTTCTTTATAAATTTTCGGTAAAAATTTGCAAATCCTATGAAACGCTGGACGTCTTTTAAATTTCTTGGAACAGGCCAGTCCACTACAGCATTGATTTTGCCGGGATCCATGCTCAGACCTTCTGGGGAGATGATATATCCCAGAAATTGGATACTGGTTTGTTCAAACTCACATTTTTCAAGTTTAATGTAAAGATAGTTCTCCTGTAGTCGTTCCAAGACTAACTGGACGTGCCTGCGATGCTCTTCCAAGGTGTCTGAAAATATAAGAATGTCATCGAGATAAGCCACAACGAATTGGTCCAAGAAATCTCGAAATACATCATTAATAAAATGTTGAAAGGTGGCTGGGGCATTGCTAAGACCAAAGGTCATAACCAGAGATTCAAAATGTCCATATCTCGTTCTGAAGGCGGTCTTCCACTCATCTCCTGGGCGAATCCGTATGAGGTTGTAAGCCCCTCTAAGGTCCAGCTTCGTAAAGATTTTCGCAGAACGGAGTCTCTCAAATAGTTCAGGAATCAAGGGTAGCGGGTAGCGATTCTTGACAGTGATATTATTCATCTCTCTGTAGTCAATACATGGCCGCAGAGTGGAGTCTTTCTTTTCAACAAAGAACAGGGGTGCCCCAGCTGGAGATGTGGAAGGTCGAATAAAGCCTTTCTCTAAATTTTCATCCAGGAACTTTCTTAATACCTTCAATTCAGGTTCGGAAAGATTGTAAATCCGTCCAAATGGAATGGTTGCTCCTGGCAGCAATTCAATGGGACAGTCGTAAGGACGGTGAGGAGGTAATTGATCTGCTTTCTTCTTACTGCAGACATCAGAGAACTGCTGATATTGAGGTGGTAGTTTCTCTTCCTTCTCATGCGAAATCTCAGAGATTTGGACTTGTTGGAGAACAGGGGGTTCCTTATGACAATTATTCTTACAGTAGTCAGATGGAAAGGTGATGGTCCTTGATGCCCAGTTGATAGAAGGGTTATGGACTGAAAACCTAGGGATCCCTAGAATAACCGGAAATTTCGGAGATGAGATAAGGTGGAAACTGACAGCTTCATGATGATCCGGTTCGATACAAATCTCCAGTTCGATTGTCTCATGCGTGACAGGTCCAGAAGACAAGGGTGATCCATCCACCGTTTCCATTTCAATTGGTGTGGATTTGGTCCTACTGGAAATATTATTATCACGTGTAAATTTTAAGTCCATAAAATTCCCTCCTGCTCCCGAATCCAACAGGGCAGAGCATTGTATTTTTTGGGTGCCCATTACAACCTGAATGGGGATTACAAAATGAGATGATGTAGTATGTATTTTGTCTATTTCTGGCGTTACTGATGAGATAGTCTGCAAGATGGAATCCGACTGCTGAGAAAGGTCCATATTGCTGGCAGACCTGTTGTTGGTAAAGGCTATAGTCCTTTTGTTAGGACAGTTGATGGCATAGTGTCCAGGGTCCCCACAATAGAGGCAGAGATGTTCTGCACGTCGCCTCTCCTTCTCCTGTGCAGAGAGTGGTCTTCGGATGACGTCGATCTGCATCGGTTCAGACACGCCTTGCGTCTTTTCTTGGTGGTCCGATGCTGAAAATGAGAAGCCAGGGCTATTCCCAAGTGCTCGCAGTCTCTCCTTTCTCCTTTCAGTAAGTCTCTGGTCAATCCGGATACATAGTTGAATAAAGTCCTCCAACTGGTCAGGGGTCTCAACCCTGGCAAGCTCGTCTTTCACTGGTTCTGATAACCCTCGTCGAAATTGACTTCTCTGGGCCGCTGGATTCCAGGTGGTGTCGGCCACCCAGCGACGGAACTCCGATGTGTATTCCGCAACAGAGCGACGTCCTTGGCGCAAATTATGTAATTTGGTTTCTGCTGTGGCACAGCGGTTTGGGTCATCAAAAACTTGATTCATAGCTGCGGTGAAGGCTTCCAGGTCATTAAGGAGGTCATAGTCCTTATCTACATAAGGTGAAGCCCAAGCAAGAGCTTCATCCGTCAGGAGATTTATCATGAAAAAAAATTTCTTCCTCTCACTGGTAAAGGGAGCAGGTTGCATCTGGAAGTATATGCGGCATTGATTGAGGAATCCTCGGTACTGCTTGCGATCCCCACTGAACTTTGCAGGCAGTGGCAGCCGCGCGTTTGATTCGGACCCTGAATTGCGCACGTCCAGAAGTTGTTTTTGTAGCTCAATTACTTCCTGTTGTATCGCCGTGAAATCAGTTTGTAACTTGGCATATTTTCCTTGAGAGTCAGTACAAAAACTTTGAAGCTCCGTAACTTGCCGTCTCAGGGTGTTCACAGCAGACTCCATTTTGGCGCGAGATTATTCTGTCAAGATCCCGTCTGGGTTGGAGCCGATGTTACTGCAAACACTAGGGGAAGCAGAGGCAGGTAGCATAGTCAGAAGGCAGCCGGAGGTCGGTACACAGGAGAGCAGTGTTTGTAGCAATGGATCAGGCGGAGAGCGTAGTCAGAAGGCAGGCCGAGGTCGGTTCACAGGAAAGGCAGTTCGGTAACAGAGGAGCAGGCAGATAACGTAGTCAGGTGGCAGCCGGAGGTCGGTACACAGGAGAGCAGTGTTTGTAGCAATGGATCAGGCGGAGAGCGTAGTCAGAAGGCAGGCCGAGGTCAGTTCACAGGAGAGCAGTGTTTGTAGCAATGGATCAGGCGGAGAGCGTAGTCAGAAGGCAGGCCGAGGTCGGTTCACAGGAGAGCAGTGTTTGTAGCAATGGATCAGGAGGAAACGCTTGACTAAAGGCTTGGAGCTCAATAATCTCGCAATGACACACCCACAGGGCCAGGTTTATATAGGGTGTGTAATTGGCAATCAGAGGCCCAATCAAGAGAGCACTAGGTGTAGCCAATCAGGAAGAACAGTCAATGGTATCCGGGTTCAGCAAGGAACTTTGCAGCCAGCAGAATAGCTCAGATGGTAGAGCTGCTGGCCAGTAGACAAGAGGTACTGGGTTCGACTCCTGACAGTACTCCCCTCCTTCCAGGATGGCCTCTGGACATCTCAGGAGCTGGCTTATCCGGGTACCTCTGATGAAAGGCTCTTGTTAGTCTAGGAGCATGGACGTTGTCCCTTGGTTCCCATGAATTTTCCTCTGGTCCGTAACCCTTCCACTGCACCAGATACTGCAGTTTACCTCTGAATTTTCGGGAGTCCAGAATCTTATCCACAATGTATTCTTCTTCACCACGGATTCTTTCTGGTGGAGGAGGTGGCTGAATTCTTCCTGGAAACGGGTTTTCACAGAAGGGTTTGAGCAAGGATATGTGAAACACTGGATGAATCTTTAGATTGTTGGGAAGTTTTAAACGAAAAGCAACCTGGTTAATTTTTGCAGAAATTTGAAAA